>JAIPRM010001342.1:0-39045 GCA_025469315.1 Stegophylla sp. TES_Ste_2020
AGAAATTCAAAAAATGACCTCTTTAAAGTACAATCTAGAGACAAATCCGGTTTCAAAAAGTTATTGATCGAAACTTTTGGACAAGTATTTCTATACGAAAAGTTGTACACAGAAAAAATAAAAAATAAAAAAAATAAATAAAAAAATAAAATAAACATCATTGTAAAAACACTAGCTTCTTCACTTCATTCAGAATCTAATAAAAGTTGTACCACCTTTTGAACTCGGATATTGAATTTATAGTTAAACTGTAATTATTTGATATTTAAATAATTAAAAAGTATAAATCAATTATACATATTTTCGATTCACTATTATTCATCGTTATCCATTGGCTTCTTTAAGAAACACGAGTATAAATTAGAAATGTTTTTTTTATGTTATTACAATTTTGTAAAAAAAAAAATATATATATATATATATATAACGATTGATTTTTATTCCGGTAAAAATTTTCTTTTGGCCAAAATATAATTCACGTGTTTTTGTATACGAGATAAAATTTACTTAAATATTGGTTGTATGAATAATGTTTTACAAGCGTTTAAAATTTAAATTATGACAGATAATCCCGTTATTGGCTCATTTATTTTCCTAAGTATTATGTAATGTAATATTATACAAAACTGATCATTTACATTTTACACGAATAATGAAATGGACATGGATTAGTCTTTTATTAAATTTTAGTGTTGGCCGATTATTTGACGTTTGAGAAAAATTGTCTTTCCAAAAAATTTGTTGACAAAACTTTGTTAACAAAAAACAAGTATTTGTTTATTTGTTCACCTCACTGGTGCGTGGATAAAAACTATCACTCCACCACTCACTCGTATGTTATGGCACCGTTATCCACAGCAGTTCATAAAAGAAATAAGCCAGACATACACGCACCATGGGTATTCTTCGCTTCTCCAGTGAAATTTGGAGGGGGGGCGTGCTAAATTTTAAAGAAGTGATACATCATTTCTTCAATAAAATGATTCTGAGTGAAGCTTCAGATTATATAAGACAATTTTACTTAAAAATTATTAAGTTTATTAATATAACAAAAAAAAAAAATATTGTACTCAGTCAGTACCTATTATATTTCAATAATTAACTGAGAACAGAAATTTTGATGAAAAAAAATGTTTCAAAATTTTCTTGTGCCTAAATATTTCTCATATATATTGTCTATCTATATTTAAATTTTCATGAAGTTTAGATTAAAAAAAAGATCGTTTCCGAGTCGTATTTGTCCAATTTTGTGTAGTTTTTCCCAAATTTCAAGAAAACTATTGAGAATTTCGAAAAATGACCTCGTAAAAGTACCATCTAGAAATAGATTGTGTTCAAAAAGTTGCTGGACAAAACTTTTAGACCAGTATTTCCATACCTACGAAAAAGTGTGTACAGAAAATAATATAAAAAAATAAACATCATTGTAAAATTAACAAGATTCTTCGTTTCACTCAGAATCTATAAAGAAAAAATAATTATAATTATAAACATCATTGTAAAAACAATATAGCTGTTTCGCGTCACTCAGAATCTAAAAATGTCGTAGATAAAACATAAGAAGAAACAAGGTGATACCAAAATGCTGTATTTAAACCAAATGGGTTCAAACTTTTTTGAAAATATTTTCTCATATAAGTTAAACTATTATTGATAATGAGTAGAATTTTAAGTTTCTGGTCCTATTAATTTCAGAGTTATAGCAAAAATTAATAAAATCAATTTTTGAAAATCAGGTTTACGGCATATTTTGCCGTTTTTACTCAATTTTTCGACAGGTTTTCCTAAGTTTTGGATATAATATTAAAATATTTTAAAAACGAATAAATTATTAAAGTACCGTTTTGGTGTGATTTCTGATCCAAAAAGTTACTGTTTGAAGCTTTTAGACAATTATTTCTATTTGAAAAAGTGTTCGCTGAAGAGGGAAAAATAAATGTTTTTGTTAAACCACTAGCTTCTTAGATTCACTCAGAATCTAAAAAACGAAACAGTAAGTTATTTTAATTAATTATTTTTACATGTTATATATATTATATAATATCACCTAGATAAGTATTATACAAAAATAGGTTTGAGTATTAGAGCTAGTGGAGTTTTGAATTGAAGTATTTTATTTTGGAAGAAAATTATGAGCGAACAAAAATGCATAAAACGAATAAATTTGTTTTTAGAACTTACTCTTTATATTACAAAAAATAATGACGAAAATCTCACGGCACACTCAAATGTGTAAAATTCTAGTTCCGCCTATGCTCATGAATAAGGCTAGGGACTTATAGGAGTTAGCATGTTTTTTTTAAATATCATTCAAAACATAGCTAAGTAATATAGAAATGAGTTTCATAACACCAGGAGTTGTATGCAGTTCTCTTTAATTTGCATATTTTACATATTATTTAGTTCTTTTTTCGATATAAGTGCATATTTCACATATTTTTCAATATTTAATTTGAGTTTTCTTGGTACTGGAAATTTTTTTTACTGAATACCTGAAGAGATTGAATATTATTCGATATTTTTATTTGTTTAAATGTAAGCTTAAAAAGAATAAAGATTAAGAAAAAAAAAATGGAATTTCATAAATAATAGAAGAAAAATTAATAATACATAATATATTATACAATACAATTTTTAAATATTTTGAGTTTTTACAGTAAAATTTATGTTTTATAGAGATCATTTTAGCATATTTGGTACATTTTTAGAACATAAATGCATGTATATTTTAAGTTTTTTTAGACTTACAAGTCCCTAGCCCTACTCATGAATATATATCATACGAGTGTAAGTGTATTAAAGTCCATTTTGATTGGAAGACCTACTACGTCATTTTCTTCGTAATACAGATTCGCTGTAGTACAATTGCGTTTACTTATACACATATTATATACATTGCTGTGCATTTTTGATTTTATATTGTATTGTCGTATGACACGGGGTTAAAAACATATTACAGTAATGTCGGGGCCAAACGAGTCGTTATTCAAACCCAAGGTCACGTGATGTTATGTGATCGCGGTTAACCGCGCGATTGTTCACAGCAGAGCAACAGCAACATTTGTATAGTCAGTCGGTGTGATATATAAATTAGCTGATGATCTATACATAGAATTTGATATTTCGGTTGTTCAGGCTTTTGTTCAAGGTTTTTTCAAAGCTCTGTCGTTATCCGGCTAAAAATAGGCGCGTTGACAAATATTTTTTACGTGTGACGCTTTTTTTTATATCGCGTTCGATTTTTCATTTTGGAGGAAAAAACCGTGTCGCGGCCACCCGTGTTTACTATTATAACATTTTACACTGAGGTGAATCGAAACACGTGTATAGGTTTTGTATTTTACATTCTGAGTGAAGCGGCGAAGAAGCTTATGTTGTTTTACAATGATGTTTATTTTTTAGATTTTAAATGAAGCGAAAAATGTGTATTAGTTTTACAAATCTGAGTGTTTTTTTTTTCGTATGTATTTTTATCACGAATTCGGGTAAATAGTTATTCTGAATGAAGTGAAGAATTATACTATTTTTATTATTTCTTATGTTTATGTGTACCTTAACTTATAGTAAGTAGGCTGTTTTAAATCAAAATATAAAAAAGGGGTTTTAAAATGAATACATTTTGTTGGCTTATAAAGCAAGAACTTTACTAATTAGTGGTAAAAAGTCAATTTTCGTTTTATATATTTATATTAGTATTGTTGTTTTAATTTTTATAGCTCAGATATTTATTCCCATTAAAATCAATCACATAATGATTAAATGCATTTATGCTCTTATTTGTACTAACATCGGCTAAGTAGTAAATTTTTAAAAGGCTTCTCTTTTCAAATTATCCCTATCAAATGTATACACTAAAATATGGTATAAACAAAAAAAAAAAAGAATCTAAATTTGGAAATTTCTCTAAGACAAGGGTTGATACTTATCAATAAAATTATTTTATAGAATATTATTATTCATTCTAATTTCGTTTGTTTGGGAGTAAAATGATCATATACGTATCCTAATTCCTAAACGACAAAAAAATCGTTGAATTCATTTCAAAGACTCAATTCATTGGTGTGTTTTTTTAATTTTTCAGAAATGCGCTGATTACAAAGCATCATCAGTACCGACATTCGCTCGAACAGATCCTCCCGACACCCAGGTAAGAAAGAAAAAGTGTAATAAAATTGTGTTCCTACCCAGTATCTCATATGAAATATGACTAAATAAAACGAATTTCATTTATACATATATTTATTTTTTTTTATTTTACAGATTATAAAATCGGTTATATCTCTGTTGAAGTATTACAGTTGGAAGACGTTCAGTATAATCGCCGAGGGATCGCAGAAGATTGTTGCCGAAGCTTTGAAGATACAAGCGTTAGACGGTAACATGACTGTAAATCATTTCGAAATAATAGGCAATTCATTCGAATGCTGTGAACGCAATCTGGATTGTTGCAATAATAATTTCTGGTACCAGACAGTGCAGACGACCCGGGTGAATACTAGAAGTACGCGAGTGCAAAAACAGTACCTACCTGATGGTTTTCACTCTCTGCGTTATTCAATTTGCATTTTCCCCGTGTTTATTATGTTTTAGTTTATGTATTTTTGGGCACTCCCAAAGTGCTGGTCGACATGATGAACACAATGCACGCTTTACAGTTATTCGAAAACGGTGATTACATGGTTATTTACGTAGACACTTCAATTAATGATTTCAAAGACGCTCATGAATACTTATGGAGTAAATTTGATTTAATTTATTACTCTGCATGCATACTCACTGCGTTATTGTGATAACAAAGGAATAATTTCTTCGATTATTTGACTTGATTTCTTAAAGGATTACAAAGAGGCGGTGGGTTCGAGAATAAGGATTGTATGGCTGAGCCAGGTTTTTTAAAACGCGCCCGTTCTCTGTTGGTCGTTCGTGCTTCACTACCTGTAAAAGCTGCGTATGAACTTTTCACCAATCAAGTATTAAACTATACCGGCTCTGAACCATTTAACTTTAAGACACCAAACGTGTTCTTAAATGTGTCTTACGTTAAGGCAAGTATTTCAATTATTTTCTTTTAAACCGTTTCTCCGCAGCTGTGGTAAGTATTTAATGAATAATTATTAAATAACTTGCAGTTTGTCTCCACATTTGCTGCCTACCTATACGATTCGGTTAAGCTTTACGCACTGACACTAGACTATTTGATTAAAGCGAAAGTCAAAGCTTTAAATGGTCAACCTTTAACGGCCGCGATAATAGATGAAATAGCTTACAACGGAACACTTATTATTGACACACTTATCAATAAAATTGAGTACAGAAGTAAATACGAGTTTTTAAACGCTTTAAAAAACGTGTTTATTGAAACTAAATGAAATGATTCCCACAGGCATTACTGGTGCTACAATTAAGTTGGACAAGAATGGTGATTCCGAAGGTAACTTTTCGGTGCTAGCTTTGAAAAAGCAAGATACAAATTTTAATATGAGATTGATCGAAGGAAATTACACTTGTCCATACTATATGGTTCCTATGGCTCATTTTTACCAAGGTGACACACTAGTAAGTATCTAAAATTTAGTTCAAAGTATTTTAAACAATATATTTATATTTTATGTATGTGTGTGTTGTGTATAACAATTTGTCTTGATTTACGATTTTAGGAGTACAAATTATATTCTCCTAATGTAAAAATTGATTGGCCCGGTGCTTCTCGCCCAGACGATGAACCAAGTTGTGGGTTTAACAACGAAAAGTGCCAAAAACTTGATATGGAGAAGAATTCCATTTTGGTTGCTTCGATTTTGGGATTGATTCTGTTTTGTGCTTTTCTTATCACCCTGTCTATATACAGAAAATGGAAGATAGAGTTGGAAATCGAAGGACTGCTATGGAAAATAGAGCCATCAGATCTAGTGGGATTCTACAATAAAGATATTGTTTCATCTCCCAGCAAAGTAAAGATTTTATCGAAATATAGCTCAAATAATTTCATCATAATGTTTATTGTTTTTAGTTAAGTTTGGTTTCGGCTACTTCGTTTGAATCCCGGTGTGGACTTCAAGTTTTTGCCACTACTGGCCATTATCGTAGCATGTTAGTCAGAATTAAAGAACTAACATTTTCAAAGCGTAAAGACATATCTAGAGAACAAATGAAAGAAATGAGACTATTGAGAGACTTGAGGCATAGTAATGTGAACTCTTTTATCGGCGCCACTATTGAACCATTACGGATACTTTTGGTCATGGACTATTGTGCTAAAGGAAGTCTCTATGTAAGTGCTTTTTTTTTTCTCTTATTGTTTCAATTATTTTAAATTATTATAAATGATTTTAAAATGTTCAGGATATAGTCGAGAATGAAGACATTAAATTAGACAAAATGTTTATCACATCTTTAGTTTACGATCTCATCAGAGTAAGTAGTAACCGGTTTTATATTGGACTAATAACTCTGTTATTAATGCTAATAACAATTATAATTTATTTGAATGTGTCAATCGTTAGTGTACCCCATTGTTGTGCAGGGTATGATATTTATACACAACTCGCCTTTAGGTTGTCATGGGAACTTAAAATCATCTAATTGTGTTGTAACTAGTCGTTGGGTATTGCAAGTTACTGATTTTGGCCTACATGATTTAAGACATAATGCAGAAAATGACTCTATTGGCGAACATCAGTATTTCAGAAGTAAGATTTTTCTTCACAGTGTATGCCAATAATGTATATGAATATAATATTACGCAAAATTTCTTATGTATATTAACAATTTGTTTTCAGATTTGTTATGGAAAGCCCCAGAACTATTGAGGGATCCTAATCCAACCTTAAAGTGTACACAAAAAGGGGACGTGTACGCATTTTCCATCATCATGCATGAAATCATGTGTCGACGAGGTCCTTTTGGCGCTTGCGGCGTCGAAGAACCTAAAGGTTAGATACGTGAAAGGTAACAATTTCTTTGCTACAATCCTAGTCCCAAATAAAATATTCACGTCGCATTTGTGTTTATTACCAGAAATCATAAGACTGGTTAAGTTAGGTTATGAAGAAGTAAACGGTGTGCCGCTAAGGCCCAGCATACATCATTTAAGAGACTGTGAAATAGCGGAAGACTATATTGTCCAATGTATAACAGATTGTTGGGATGAACTTCCTGAAAATCGACCAGATTTTCCTACAATACGCGCTAGACTCAAAAAAATGAAAGAAGGAAAGTATGTTACTTTGGACGTTTTGATTTTAATTATTTCCAAACAAACATCTACTAAATACCTATTTTACTTATTATAATCTATTAATTTTAGACAAAAAAATATAATGGATCAAATGATGGACATTATGGAAAAATACGCAAACAATCTCGAAGATCTAGTCACCCAACGTACAAATGAGGTTTATGAAGAAAAACGAAAAACCGAAGATTTGTTGCATCGAATGTTACCAGCGTATGTTCATAATATTATAATGTTTTAAAATATTTTTTATTTAAAACTAAAATTCTGTTTATTTCTACAGGCCAGTAGCAAAGCGTCTGACTATAGGACATGGTATAGAACCAGAATCGTACAATTCAGTTACCATTTACTTTAGTGATATTGTTGGTTTTACTGCTATGTCTGCTGAGAGCACTCCTTTACAGGTTATAATATATTTATAAACGTATATTCAATATAAAATATTAGAAATGTGTATTGTTTATATTATAATTTATAATTATGTATAACATTAATTAATGTTGTATTCTTGATGTGGTTTAGGTTGTTAATTTTTTAAACGATCTTTATACGCTGTTTGACAAGATCATTAAAGGATATGATGTTTATAAAGTCGAAACTATAGGAGATGCATACATGGTGGTATGTATTATTGTTTTCAGTGAATGTTATATTTAATTAATTAAAGTAAATATTATTTTACTGAATCAAATTAAACAAATGACTTGCGTGTATTTGTAATTGGCCTGTTTCATAAGTTTTTCAATTTACCTTGTTAAAATTTAAATTCAAAGACAGCCTAATAGTAATCACAATAAATTTTTGCAAACTTAAATCAAAAACCATGCCTGTTGATACAGTGTGATTTTAAAACGAACCTTATATACATATATTATGTATAATGCTTCTGTGGTAGCATTTGAATTTTTACATTCACAAGTATACCTAATAAAGTTATAACTGACATAATTAATATTATTTATTTTATTACATTGTCTCAAATATGTATAAACAAGATCTTAACCTTAAAAATTCTTTTTAAAAAAAAAGAGGTTTAAATTATTTTTTCAGTTTAAATATTGCAAGAGAGACTTTGTTAGTACTAAGCTCATTTTCTATTCAAATATTAACTGTTCATAAATATAGGCATGATTATTGTCATATTGTAATTGACAATAAAATTATTTTATGGAACCTTTTTTTTTAGTAGATTGTATTTGATAAATTTTTTGCATTTGCAGTAAATGATACTCAAAATAATTAGCTGAGAAAAATTTTAACTATTCTTACCTAGTCTCTGCTTATAAACTATGTTCAATTCATACATGTTCTACAAATTGACTAGTTTATTGAACATTTTTTGTCATTATTGCGATTAAAAACCAAAATTGTGTTGGTTTTTTAAATATATAGGTGTCGGGGTTACCAATCAGAAATGGTAACAGACATTCCGGCGAAATAGCTTCAATGTCTTTAAACCTGCTCGAAGCAATAAAACACCATAAAATAGCCCATCAACCAGATGCCACATTAAAACTGAGAATAGGAATTCACACAGGTATTATTATTTATGATTTCAACTGTTGTGTATTATTATTATTTTTATCTTAAATATGAAACTTTGTTGTTCATTTCGTGTATAGGCCCTGTTGTAGCTGGTGTAGTCGGTCTCACAATGCCCAGGTACTGCCTGTTTGGCGATACGGTGAATACAGCTTCGCGAATGGAATCCAATGGAGAGCCGTTGAAAATCCACATCAGCGAACAGTGTAAAAATGCTCTTGAAGATTTGGGAGGATACATTATCAAAGAACGCGGATACGTTAATATGAAAGGCAAAGGAGAAGTGCTCACGTATTGGCTCGAAGGGACGAACGAAAACGCCATTCAAAGAAGAGATGTATGAAAATAAATATCGGAATTTTTTTTTTTTTCTATGGTTTAATCGTGTCGTTGCGAAATGTGTTTTTTTAAATCATCGTTTTCAGGTGGACTTAACCGAACTGCCTCCCCTTTTCTGCGGATCGAAACGTCACAGTCCAAAATTGTACGGCTTGGGAGAATACACCAGTAGACGTCCGTCGTACGTTCCACGAGGAAATTCCATCGATCGAAGTGCCAAAGACGGCGGTTCAAGCATATTACAAGAACAGCGAATGACTCCCGTGCCGCCGTCTCTTCTGTTCAGCCCGTTGCGCAAACGAACGATTCAATCCACGTCAATGGATCCGTTTCCAAACAAACATATTAGCCGAGTTAGCTCGCTGATAAAAAGAAGCTGTCGCTCTTTGGAGGTTCGCATCAAATTTGTAGTATAAATTTTAGTCGTAGGTGATGTGTAAGTCAAGAGCCGCACGCGAGGTTTGCATTTCGCATAAGTCTGAAATTGCCTCCCCGCACGAGCCACACATTATTTTTGTCATACAATGTGCTAAAACTATGGATTTGTTACGTTTTTAGTGGGCAGAAAAGACTACTTTACAGTGCCAGGTCTGAAAAATAGTCTTTTCCATCTGCTGCACACAAAAACATGACTTTCCATTAAAAATTAAACTCATGAGTGCATGCGTGATAACTAGGGCCCGGATTAAAATGCTCTTAAAAGCAGTCAAAAATGCCCTTAAAAAATGTATTTTCCCTTGAAAATGCCCTTGGAATATGCATTTTATCGCGAAAATTCACTGAAAAAAAGTCCTTTACATTTTTAATATTTTAATTTATTTTACTATTTGCCGTCTGTCTAGTCCAGGTGACCATAAGTAAAAATAAGATTCAAACTTTATAGCAATTACAGAGAGATTTATAGTATTATTAAGGAAAATACTAAAAAATATGGATGATAATATTTTTAATTAGCTAAATTTAAATTATTGATTTGTATAATGTACAGATATTATAAATTAAAATTGAAGGGTTACTGTTCAAATATGCATTTAAACGAATAAAAAGACTGAAAAATGCTAAAATATGCCCCAAAAATGAAATAATGTCGAAATATGCAAAATAAAAGTTTTGGTTTTGAGGTCTCTGTCACATAAAACAAATTTTGTAGTTGGAAAGCATTTCCTAAGATCATCCAAAAAAATATGCATTTTGCATTGAAAGCCGTGCCCTAGTGATAAACAAACATTTTACTTTCATCATATTATTGTGTGTTTTTAATTTTTACCACAAATAATTTAATTTGTGTAGGACTCGAAACTACTCGGTGATCAATGTCAGAAAGAAGACAACTGTACAGACAGTGTTGCCGAAACTGTGGTCAACGGTAGCCTGCAGTATACCCCTTTGTTAACGGAAGATAACAGACGATGGCATTCGTTTGAAGACATCGCCATGGAACCGCATAGGAAAAAGTTGGTGTCGAGGAATTCAATCCGAAGTTGGTTGTTTGGACTGTTCAATGGCACTGCCACTTCATGTCGAACCAGTGAAGTATCCTTACGCAAAGTGTACACAGACATGCAACAGATTGTCGACAAGGAAAGTGTGGTTTAATCGAACGGCACAACAGAAGAGAATATGAAAACTATACGATAATAAAAAAGTCATATTTAATATTTTAACCAAATGAAATTGAAGTGCAAAGTACCGAAAATTTCAAAACTCTGACAATTTTACATTTTAGCCTGTACTCCGCTTAAGAAAAAAAAAATGCACTATGCCATTTAAATATAAAAAATATATTTATTAATAATTTTAAGACGGATTCTATTTATTTTTAATTTCATAAATCATCGATTTAGAATTTGTCAATGTTTTTAACCAAACAGTAAAGTCACATCACACATCCTAATTTATTAGGGTACCATTGATTATTTATTATTATTATTATATATATAATATATTTACCTAATTATTGTGCCATTCAATATATCGACGTCATTAGGTATTTAATAATATCTATAATAAAAAAATAATGTGCCTCATAAATATATTTTGTTGTAGTTGTTTATTTTATTTTTACTCATTTAATATTATAATTTTTTTTGTTTTTTTTTTTTTATGGTCAAAGTTACTACATTATTACAATAGAATATAATAATATTTAGAACAAGTATGTACATGATGATAATTTATACAATGTGTAAGTTATATTTTTGTTCAAAATTTTTAGATATAATTATGAAATACAATTAAATAGAATAATTTGGATTTCTTTGATTTTCTATACATATATATATATATATATATATATATGTTTTTAAAGGTATAGTGATATAATTTTTGAGCTTTGTATTATCAACCAGTTATGTGGATTTGTTATTAGTTTTAAATGTGACCGTAGACTTAGTAAATATTTTTGTTATTATTTTTTTCTACTGTGTAAATTTTATAATTTTTAAAATTTTACGTGAAACTACACGTGTAAGAGTACTTATATTATTACATTTCTTCGAGTACTGTGCTATCATTTTAAAACACAATATTACATTGTCCGTTAAAATCACATAATATTATGTTTGGATAAAAACCCAGCTTGTTGTATATTATCTGATCGTTGGAATAAATTCACCAGAATCTCTGGGCAGCGTATCAAAACCGATTTTATATAATATCTTATCCTTTTTGGTGTAAGACAAACGAAAAAAAAAAAAACAGCTCGTATTTTTAACTATTCTTCGTTTCACGAGTGAAATTCTCTTGACAAATGGATTGCATTTGTGAAATTCAACAATTCTTAGTGAGTCTTCAAAACAAGATGATTATGTAATTTCACAAATGAAACTGTACGATTATATTAAATAATATAACATATATTTACAAAATATTTAATTATAAAATAATACATTATAATATACAATGATATCGAATCGTCTTATATACAAAAATATGAATAGTAAAATTTGATGTTATCTGCAATAACAACAATCTTTCACTTGTTTACTTCAAACAATTAATGTGCCCATCTGAAAAAAATAAAACAAACATGATGAAGACAAATTCAATTAATTAAATGCTTTTTAAAAAACTAAATGGAGTCCGGAATTGATCAGAACACAATTCTATAGCTCATCACGACTCTATAACATTCCAGCTTACAAAATATTTAATTTTGGCATTGCTTTTCATTGATAAAAGTTTACACGAACTGAATTTATATTGGATTTCATGAGACTTTTATTAAAACACCTTTCTAAAGCAATATTTACAATTTTAGTAGATTTAACTAGTGAATGTTCACACATAATCATACAGAACTAATTGAACAAGCTAATAATATTAATAATAATAGTTTATTATTATACAAAAGGACAATATTATATATAAGTTAAATTTTTTAAATAGCATAGGTACAAACTCCCCTTTAAGCACAAGCTTATATTAGGGATGTAAGTTCTTTAGAATAAATGTATCAAACTCAAGTTTATTAATAATAGTATATAAATATAACATAAAGAATATAATACACAATAAAAACGAATAATATAACAATTAACATAGCATTACTTATAGAATTATTTCATTAATTTTTACAATAATTGAATTTCTAAAAAGTCTTATTTTTTTTTTTACAAAAGATTTAAACTTATTTAAATTAATGATATCTTGAATGTTAAATTTTAAGTACTCTACGAATTTGAATAGCAACAGATATACAACACTAGTTCCTACATGTTTTTTATAGTATACAGGTGTATTAATATTTTTTTAGATTCTGAGTAAAATGAAGAAACTTGTGATTTTACAATGATGCTTAATTTTTTTCTGAAAACACTTTTTCATCTAGAAATAATTGTCCAAAAGATTTGAAATCACATCCTGATGGTATTTTAAAGAGGTCATTTTTCAAATTTTATGTTAACACAATATTGAGATATTCTGTTTTAATAAATAAATTACCTAGTATATCAATATTGATATCTCGGAAAAAAATAATCTTAATTGATTTATTAATAGTATTAAGATAAAACTAATCCATTCAAGAACAGACCTATATCATTATTAGGTGACCTATACTTCTTATAATATTGTAAGGTATACCAAGACATATTTAACATGAATAGAGTTGAATCCCTCCGCCTAACCTAACACTTCTGAAGAGTTAATATATTTAATAATAATTTATTGCATTTTGGTTTAGAAAATTTTTTATGTCAAGCATTTGTATTAAATTATTTTTGTTATGAGAAATAGCAAAAAAAAAGTCAATGAAAAAACATGAAATTTTAACTTGTCAGGATAATTCAACATAAATTAAAAACATCTACAAATATCTACATTTTCTTTAAATAAGTGGTAAAACTTACAGTCGAAGAACTTTGTCCTTGCCTCCAGAAGCAACTTTATGTCCATCTGGAGACCAATCTACAGCAAAAACTTCATCAGCGTGACCAGGAAGATCACCTTGTATTTTTTTGGCTTTTACATCCCAAACTTTAAATAAAAATGTATATTTCATATAACTATATTACATGCATAAGATTTTATTTTTTAAAAATAAAAACCTTTTAATGTTGAGTCGGCACTACCACTGACTAACAGTCTCGAATCAGCAGACCAGCAGATCATATAAACTGCTTGTACGTGCCCTCTCATTGTTCCAAGAAATCTATAACATTAATCACATAAAAACATAAACTCACTAATTTTTTACAAAAAAAATTACTGTCCAGTTTTTCCATCCCATAATTTTATAGACTTATCAAACGATGCAGATGCAGCAATTCGTGTGTCTGGTGAGAACTGTACACAGTTGATCAGTTGCTGGTGACCAGTCATTCTTGCTATACAATATAAAAATAAATAGTCAATTTCAGTAAATGCATTATAATGAAATCATTTTAAACAAAAATTTTAATCTATTACCAACAGAGTTTTTGCTGTTTTCAGGAGTCCATAAAAACAATGTGAAATCATCTGAACCAGATATCAATCGTTCTCCACCATTTGTAACTACTGAATCATAACGTCTTTTAGCTTCAGCTAATACATTATCACCTTTAAAAAAAAGCCCAATAGAAAATTAAGAAATACATAACATTTGTAACGATTAATATACTTTTGGCATCGTTAAAAGGTGGTTGGGGTACCATAGCAGTTTTCATCACATAATCTGTACTGAGTGCTAGAGTATTAACCCAATGAGCATGTCCTTCTAATGTCCTACATAATACACCCTAAACGAACAATTAAAATAAATAGTATTTTATAAATATTAAAAATTAATGTTAATAAATAAAAATATTTAAATAATTAATTTTTACATAAAATTATAAAAACATATATTGTTAATATTCAAAGATGGTATTTTTCATATAAAATGTTAATTTATTTTTAATTTGTATATATATATATATAAAGTTAAAAGACATAAATATGTTACCTACTGTTTCACATTAAAAATGTACAATGTGTTAATATGTCAACATAAATTTATACTAAAATATTTATAACTATAGTAAATTGTTGGCAACAACTTACATCATTAGCTCTCCAAACTTTAATTGTACGATCCTGTGAACCACTATATAGTAAACCACTTCCACCCCATTTTAAACAAGTAATACTGCGTGTATGACTGGTAAGAGCTCTTTGGCACTGACCAAGTACTACATCCCAAATGCGAATGTCTCCATCTTTGCTACTACTCGCAAATCTAAATGAATTAAAAACATAAATATTTAGGCATTTAATATGTGACGGAAAAGATTAATAAAATCACCTTACAATCTACACTCTGGTGATAAATGATATGGAGCCCAACATAGAGCTGTGATCCATTGTTTGTGTCCATTCATAGGTGGACCCACTCGTTTGCCGGTTTCAACATCCCAAGACATAATTGATCCATTTTTACAACCAGATACTAAATATTTACTATTTGGAGACCACGCAATACACAACACCCAATTTTTATGTCCTAAAACAACAAATGGATTACATTCTTAAGCATATGTATGGGCTAAAAAAAAAAAAAACCTTGACATGTGTGTAGTGGTGTTTGCATATCGAGATCCCAAAATCTAACAGTCGTATCGCCAGATCCACTAGCTAATTTTCGACTGTCTGGACTGAACTGAACGGATATAACAGCTTCCGCATGACCTGGCAGTGAACTAAAAATATTTTAGTGGATTGAGTAAAAACAATTAAGACAAAATAAATCTACATTCCTCTCGCTAACCTAGTACAACGCGTTATTGGCCGCACTTTAAACACAGCTTGTTCTTGGTAAATAATGTCAACGACATGTTCTGTACTGAATTTTTTGTCATCCAAACAATCATCCAAGTTTTCAATGATTTCTTTGTCGTCCACGAAAAATGCATAAGGTACTATTTCATTCTTTAATTAAATACAATTGTATATAATATTGTAAGTATGTGATATAATTAGAATAAAATTGTAAGTTGCTATTTTTTTTCTCCCGAAAGAGTTAAATGAATCATAGAGCAATAATACAACTTGCTTAACATAAATGAAGACTATTATTGTTCTTAATATTATGAACATACTTCACTCAGAATCGCGTATTATTTCTTTAAAATTAAACACACACACACACCAGGAGTATTTGACTTGAGGAGCAAAGAATACCTATTACCCATGGTGCAAAGTATGTCTGGCTTTCTTGTCTATACTTATATTTTACTTATCTTTGATTTTTTAAAGTGTTTTTTTTTTTTCAAATGTTACATTTTTGGGGTATATTTCAAAGTTATTCGGGGCATATAATATAAACGTAGATATATTAAAATGTTATTTGATGTTATAAGTCCCGAACCATGATCACAATAAAATATTTAAGGAAGTTTTGTCAAAAGATGAGTAGGTACTTCGTTTACTGAATATGACTCTGATAATTATTAATTACATATACGCAACTATCAAAATTGTATTCACCCTTAAATTTTTCTCCACTTTAACTCCCTGTTAACACATTATTTGTTTGATGCTGTTGATGGTAAAGAGTGATGAATAATTACTGTCATTACTTGTTTAAGTATCGAATTGCATATATATTGAAGATTCTTGACAGAGACGTTTCGCGGTAGATCCAACATGCTGCTGACCGTCTCACCCGTGTCCGATTTGAAACGGGCCAATACTGTGCTCACAGGTTCAGACATTTTGCGAGTTTAATTAAAAATTATTTTCGAGAAATTCAAAAATCCGAAGTACTCGTGTTTTCACAAGTCAACTGCAATAATTGTTTATCACGCGGATTTACCGACATAACCTCAAACAATATTGAACATCATAATTCGTTATCACATTTTCCGGTCCCCAAACGCCAGCTGTTTTGCTGGGCCAAGACATTTTTTTTTTTTTTATCAACCCACTTTGCAAGTTAAGGTCATTTAATGTAAAAATTTCGTTTGTGATTCCACACTCCTGGTTTTTGGTTTTGCGTTACGATTCGAGTTGTACAAACTTGCAGAAGAAACTCTGTATTTGGTTGTCGTCTTTCAAACAACAAATTCACCATGTCGCGAGTATTGTCTCAATTGAGAAAATCCAACGGTAATTATTACCAGCACTTGTGTTTTACTACTTTCGTGAAGTGACGCGTAGTATCCGCGGGTACCTAATGCATAACTTGACGATGCGAGTAAAACCCTCAGACTTACGGTAAAATTTGTTTCAGCCATATTCAGGACGGCCGTACGCAACAGTTCCGACGGTCATCACCACCCGACGTACAAACCCTTGACGATGGACGACATGCCCGTTCCCAATGGATCGTGGAAGGAACACTACGATAAGACCAATTCCAAATACAATCTCGTCTTTATCGGCGGAATCGTCTCGCTAGTAGCCTCGATTTACATTGTAAGTACATACATCATGTATGCGTCCGTCAAATGTAAGGTTAAGTACTTCTTTGTCGGATTGTCAAAATGAAATTCAAAGTATTATAGACAATAGTTTGATCAAATTTTCCATTTTTTCCTCCAAATCTGATGGTTTAGTGCCCTCGCGAATTCTTCAATTTTTTTCGATTCCCATGTTGTTTTTGACACTGATAACGATGGTGCGAAAATGATTTTGCGGAAACCAATAGTTTGTGAGTTACCCATGGCACTTAGAAGTTAATATTTTAGAAAATTTAATTTAACAAATTTAACTCAATTTTCACCTATTTATGAACAAATTTTTCTGGCACCTTTGCTTGCTTTGCACCCCTCGCTCTTTGCACTTATTTCAAATTGAGAACAACCCTCGACTTGCTATGCAACATGGGAGATTTCGGCTTGATAATTAATTTGCTATGCGATGCGGGGACCTTTCGGTTTGATAATCGGTAACTATCAATAATTTCTTGAGTAACCAAAAAAATGGTATCTTGGATAATATGGTTCTTTGAATCCAGGCCTTAATTATAATTTTATATCTAGTTTATATAGTTCATGTTATAACTTATAATAAATAATACCTTTACTTTTTATTTAATAATATTGAAGGTGATTTTTAATAATTTTGACTTAAATATTATGAATATATGTTAAGTGTCGCAAAATATAAAAATCCACTGTTTTCTAAATTAAAATTATTAGTTTTTCTTATTTTAGGATATTTCTTATATTTTTATTTAAATATTAATTCATTATTTCTATTTTAGTTGCAGGATCAGTGTTTCTTCAACGCTTTTGTACCTCCATACCCTTTTGAAGACGAACAGAAATAAATAAATATGTTTACTATGTAATTTAAATGTATGGTTTTTTTTTCTGTGTAGTAATTAATATTGTTGTATTAAGATATATAATTACAAATTTGGCTATCCACAATAAATGAATAATGTAATAGATAATATATATTTGTTTTCATTTATGTATTATATTTTTAACACATTTTTTTATATTACCATTTGATTCATAGTAGGTATAGGATATCACAATATTGAAAAAATATTGATTTTTCAATTTATCACTATAGCAAAATTATTATATTATAAACAAAACTGTCTTCCCATTTATCAGGATAAAAATCACCACCACTGACCAATTACAACAAAAGTTATGCTGATTACTTCATTGTGTCACTGGTTAAATTATTTTACCATTATTACGTACTATTTTTAACCTGAACCCAAAATAAATAACCCCTCTCCTCTCATATTACATTAAATATCCTAAGAAAATCCATAGCTTGAAAATATATTATAATTTTATCTGAGTATACAAAATTATATCCAAATTTTCATTGTATTGTAGGATTATCAATATATAGTATATTACTAATACTATACAATTTCCTTACAAAAAGGACTCAATATCGAATTGAAATATGGGTATTGCTGAATACCCTTTATTCGCAATATTTTTTAATTGATTTCACGAATGTTATAGGATACTAACATGATCATAATAATTAGTATGATAATATAGAAAAATAGTCATCGAAACAAAAACTCAGTAAATAGTTAATACACATAATATTTTTAGAATATAATATAAAATATTATTTTGTCTTGATTATTGTATAATATAGGATAACAGTTTAATATATTTTTGATAAATAGTATTGTCACACGTCTTAAATATAGTTAAGTTATTGTATAAGTCTTAAAAATGTATTCTCGTGAATACCATCTATCTAATATAACAATAAATGTTTAACAATAGTAATAATTAACAATGCTTGGGATAAAACAACAAGAAGCTTACCATATAATTTATTGCAACTTTAAATATAAATAGTATTGTTTAATTTCAAATGACATGAGGTATATAACTTAATATTAATAATCATAATTGTTTTTATGAATATTCATCTAATAGATTGAGATACTGAATAATATTGTGGGTATAATATAATATAATATAATATACATATATAATTTTGGAAGATAAAGTTAAAATAAGTTTTCAAAATCTGAATAAATACAAAGGTAGGTAAATTTTACAACAAAACGAATAAAATCAGCAGTAGAACTTAATAATAATAATAATGATAATAAATAAAATTACACGGTAGGTACATAGATGTTTTTGAATTCAATATCTTTTATAAAAACATATTTGGCTTCAAAAAATATCAAAAAAAATTAAACATAACTAAATGATTACATTAATTATGTGTATTTTATAGTTTTTACAATTATAAAAAATGTATTTTCTCAATTATGAAATTAATTATTAAAAAAAAAAAAAAACATTGTATTTATAATATTGTATAAAAATAAATATATTTTCCGAAATGTCAATAAACGCGTATAATTAAAACGGGAAGTACAATAATAATTCACATTCTTTCATAATAAAAACAATTGAAAGAATAAATTCAAACCAATGCAGTTTTGTTTTTTAAAAAAACAACAGATTTTCCAACAAATTTTTAACAAATACTATTAATAACTCAATCATGTAAATAAGTATGTATCCATCCAAATTTTACCATACTAGTCTTACAATGTAACTTTATGAGATTAAATGTAAATAAAATTGAGTAATTTTGTTTGGTTATCATTATGTTCAATGTTTTTCCAAAAATATTTATGTCCACTATACAAATGGTATTTAATAAATTAGTAACTACTAGATATTATGACTTAAATATTATATAAAATTATTGTTTTATTAAATGATCTTGTTAATATTTTATTTATTAAAAATTCTGGTATAATGAAAAAAATTTCCCACTTCACAGGCCATTGAATAATCCAGATAATTAAAATCTTTTCTTGGATAATGTCATTGTTCAGTAGTAAATTTGAGATTTTTTTTTTATTATTATTTAAATGAATCCACGAGTATAAAATATATCAAATTATTTCAAATTAATTTTGAAACAAATATAAAAATTCTTTGAAATTATAGAATAAAGTGCATTCTCACTGTGTAGAATTCTACTTGAAATGCACATTTAAACTCATTTTTTCAGACTTAAATAAAATTTAAAATATTTATGACAATCGTGAGTTTAATGAAAAAAAGTTTGAAAAAATTATCAAATCATATAGAAAAAAAAAAATGGTCAGTTATTAGTCATAATTTACTTTTGTAATAGACATTTGTTATAAAATATTAAAAGATAGTTATTGTCATTTCATAATACTGATTTGGTATTGTAACAATGGTTATTATTATTGTTAAATTATAACTTGCATGCCATAATTATTATACTATTACTGTATAGATAATTATAATAATCACTATAGATGTAATAATACCTTAATTAATATTAACAACACATAATTTTAACAATAGGTTCAGTGGTATTATTACCACTGTGAAAAACATGGTTGGTAGTCACCTAATAATATTTAAAAAAAAATAATACATAATATTATATGGTATTGTTAAATAGCACGTATATGGTATTAGTGTATATATATATGAAATTCAGTAGGTATCACACTTTGATAATAATATGTTGTATATATCCTATCTACTAACAAAATATGCTTCCACTGGAATTATTATAATATCTTGATATTGTGGTTAATATAGTTAGGTCAGGGTAACTCTTTATCTTCTAAACTTTGTCCGGCTTTTTCGTCATTGTTACCATCAAAAGTATTTGCAGGTTTCGCGTTAAACATCCTAAAAGCATTGAACAATATTAATTACACGTGTGAGAATCGATGTGTTGGACTATAGTAAGCTTTTTTCGAATGGGAACTTGTGACAATGCTGAACATTTTGATTAATGAAATGCTCAGGTGTTGCAGAGTGTTTTTAATTTACAAAAGAAGCAGGTGTCGGACATTTTCCCATACGGCCACTTTTTTTCAGTCAAGTCTTGTAATTCGACACTTATCAGGAAATTAAATCAATTTTTTAATAACAAGAAGAATAAACAATCACTTGAAGCTATTCCTGGTTAAAATCCAAAGTTAAAATTATTTATTTTAATTTAATTAACATTAATATTGATTAATATTTTTTAATTGTTTTGTTGTAGCCCTTTTTACAAAATAAATTTTGGTGAATAGAAAATAAATTGTGTTTTAAAGAATATTTATACGATATGCACAATGTAATTATAATAGTAATAACAACAATAATAATTAATAATCTACCTTTTAATTAATAATCTATCTACCTTTTGTTTGTAACACGTTAGATTAGAATATTAGATAATGACATGTAATTTTCAATTAAACCACAGTTGAGTTAGAAAGTTATATTGAATCAAAACTAACCAGTTATAAAGTTATCATAAAAGTAACTTTTCATCTTGACTTTAAATTTCTAACTAGTTTTTCCTAGGGTTGACTACCGGTCAATTTAGCAGTAAAAATTTTGTCAATTGACTCAAGAAACATAGAATTTTTTTTTTTTTTGTTGGTCACTATTTGTTTTAACAATACGATTAAAATATATCTCTAGTTAATGCCCAGTTTCTGTTATATGCATGGCTGTTGACAAAGGAACTTGTTTTAAAATAGCTCAAAATTAATTTTATAGGATCATTAGAAGACAGGTATATTTTGCAATTTTCTTACCAACAATCTTATGGAATGTCACCGGTTTATTTTTCCAAGAAATGAATACTCCGTACACTGGTATACTGGTCAATATCATTAAACAACCGTACCCTGAAATTAAATATATAACAATTAGTAATTGAAGTTATTATTAATAGTAATTAATTAAGTTATTATTGGTAAATAAACATGTGAGGAGTCAGCTTTGATACTGATAAGTAACTAGGAGAATGTGAATGTAGATTAGCTTAGGTCTCAAGGCATTTAAACAGGGATCGTCTTAGGATCCTTTTTTTTGTTTGTAGTTACACCCGAAAAGCGAAGTATATCCATAGTGCAAAGTCTGTCCAGCATTTTTTAATCCAAAATTCATTAATATTTGAACATACATATAAAATAATATGAAAAATATTTTGGAGCAAGAAAATTTTGAAAATGTGAAAAAAAATTTTGGACATTTTTATTAATATTTGCCCAAAAGTTTCAACCAGACATGGTACTTTTGATAGGTCATTTTTCGAAAATTCTCAAATTGTTTTCTCAAACTTTGGAAAAAATTAACCGATATTTGATAAAAAGACTTGGAAACTATCTATTTTTTTTCAAACTTTATGAAAATTTAAAGATAGATAGACAATAATATGAGAAATATTTTTGGCGTAAGAAAATTTTGATAATGTGAAAAAAAATTTGAGAATTTTTTTCTAACCCACACTGCACAAATTTTTCGTTCCTCAAATCAGATACGCTTGGTGGGTGTGTTGAAAATGGCAACTATTATTGTTCTTCATATTGTAAACACACTTCGCTCAGAATCGTATTATCGAAGAAATTATTTATCGTCTCTTTAAAATTCAACACACCCATCAAGAGTATCCGACCCGAAGAGCGAAGAATACCCATGGTGCTTTACTTCACTTTACTTTTTTTCATACAAATATTTGCCATAAGTTTCAACCAGCATATTTTTTAAATTACAATCTTGCTCATTTAAGTACTTTTGAGTGGATGTTTTTTGACATTCTCAATCATTTTTCCCAAATTTAAGAAAAACTACCTAAAATTTAATAAAAACGGTTAATAAATTATGTTAATATGTTATTATCAAATTGATAAAAGCATATTATTTTAGAGGGGAGAGGCTAAATTTTTTTGTTTCATCAGAGCATGTACATTTTTGCTACCTATATAATAATTAATAATTAATTGGTACGTATAGACGCCATAATATTATTATGTTATGCATACCTGTTTCTACCGGGCTAGCGATAATTGGAATTATTGTCACAAAAAGCGTGGCGGCTATGTAGATGACGGGAAAGAACATGTTGACTTTGATAGGCCTCTTCAGGTCCGGTTGAGCCCAACGCAGCCACGGAACACACAAAACCGATACTCCGATGCTTAGCTGAAACAGTCAATGAAAAACAGAAATTATATTCGTGTTGACACGAACATGTTATTAAAACATAAAGTGCATTTCAGTACGATTTGATAAACTTTTGTTCTAAAAAAATATTATATGACGTTATCGCTGTAGCGCAATGCTGTAGTAATAATTTCCAAAAAAGTTAAAGATTATGAATAGAACAAAAGTTATAACATTTGTCGAATCATACCCCGGGACACCCTGTATATATAAATCATATAATTTTATCTAGATGCTCGTGAATATTCATCACGTGTCTATTTCATCCCTTACGTCGAAAACAAACTCCAAGAGTAGAAAAACGCTAACCCTTAATTTCTAGTTGTAGTAGTACACAGCATATAGACACGTTTTCTACCATTTTTTAAAAATCTTGTGAAATTACCAGTAAGCACGCATTTATTAATTTTTCTAAAATTCCGAAGAGATTTCGAACCCCTAAACTTACCCCGATTGGCCGAGTTAATTTTTTTTCATTGAAAGGGATAGTTTTTCTTTGGTGTGTTAATTTATGCAAGGAACAGAAATACATACTGTGTCATCTAATAAATAGAATGTATGATTTGTTCCGCAGCTCTGCAACGACGAAAACGAAATTGTATAAACTACGTTAGCCGAACGAAATTTTACTTGGTACCTACTTATATTATTTTTTTCTAAACTCTAAAATACATATTCTACATAAAACGTTATTTCTATCTGTCTGTACATACGTCTATAATTATATTAAGTAAGAATATATTATGTCACATCGTATTATTACAACATATCATTTCATAACTCGTGAGAAATTCGATTGGGATACGTTCGGACGTTTGACGAGTCTCCGGTCGGTTATGTAAATATAAAATAAAAAAGCCGGACATACTTCGCACTATGGGTGTATTTCGCACGACGGGTGGTATTCTCTTGACGGGCGTATTGAATTTTTAAGAAACGATAAATCATTTCTTCAGTAAAACAATTCTGAACGAAGGAAGTTAATAATAAAAGAAAAAAAAAATGTTCGAAAAAGTCCAAAATTTTTTTTCACATTTTCAAAATTTTCTTACGCCAAAATCTTTTTTATAGGATTTTCTATTTATATTTAAATTTTCATAAAATTCTGATCAAAAAATGATGGTTTTCGAGTAGTTTTTGTCAAATTTTGGGTCATTTTTTCCAAAAAAAACATTGAAGAATTGAGAAATTCAAAAAATGACCTCTCTAAAGTACAATCTAGAGGCGAATTGGGTTTCAAAAAGTTATTGATCGAAACTTTTAGACAAGTATTTCTATACGAAAAGTTGTACACAGAAAAAAAAATAAATAAAAAAAAAAAAAAATAATAAATAAACATCATTGTAAAAATACTAGCTTCTTCACTTCATTCAGAATCAAAAATATTTTAACGAACCTAATTATCAAAATCAAACTGTAATAATTACTCTTAAAATTTGTCGAATTACTACTAAATTCAATTTCACGAAAATCCAAGTTATCGCCCCAATTTACTGTTTTTACTCGATTTTCCTCTAGTTTTCCTTCTACGCTTGAAAAAAATTATTGAGAATTTTGAAAAATAATCTACAAAGTATGAAAAAGATGAAATTTCTTATCGAAGAAACTTTTTGACGGATTTTACTACTTACCATGAAACGTAGCAACAGGATATTATATTGTTTAATTTGAAACTCATTTACTCATTGTTACCATGATAATTCTTAGGAATCAGTGGCGCATTTACGGTTTTGTGTTGGGGGCAGATAGAAAATGCAAAAATTTTGCTCGCTCCTCTCACTATATACTGACATTGAACCATTTATCATCAACATATTATATATAAACTAACTAGATAGCCGTCTTCATGTTATCATTAAGGTATACAATTCGTTCAGAATCGTCTTATTAAAGAAATGATTTATCGTTTCTTTAAAATTTTACACACCCACCAAGAGTATCTGACCCGAGGAGCGAAGAATATCCGTGGTGTGAAGTATGTCCGGCTTTCTTGTCTATACTTTACTTTTTAATTTTTTGATATTATTATTTAATTGTTATTGCATTATCACAATTTTATTTTATTCTCAATCGACAAATACGATAATTCAACGACGACATAGTTAATCGAAAGAAACATTTACATTTGAAATTATTCTATTATCATATTTTTAAAAAATTTGGAATTGGAGAAATAATGTTTAATACAATCGTTTATTATTGTTATTATTTTAAGATGTGTGTGCTTAAACATCCGTTCTAGCTATGGGAATTTTCTAAAGACGAGTTTTTTATTATATACCAATGGACTTAAAAATATTTTCACCCCCATCCCTCAGAAAAGAAGTCCTAAATACTCCTTAGCTGCGGCCGCTAACATACATATTATAGGTAAAACATTTGTGCAATTATTGAAATCCGATAGCCACTGTTGAGAAACTTAAAAACTTTGACCTCAACGACTTTCCCGGTTTCATTATTTCGTATCAGGAAATTTATTGAACCAGCAACGTCTCAACGATTTTAGTAAATCACATAATATATAAACGGCACTCTCGTTTTTTTTTTTTTTTAATCGCCACAGCGTTGAAATCGCGTGCATAACCGGAACACATCAATCAGACAGCCAAAGTCTGATGCAATGGCGCAACAAGGATTTTTTTGTGTAAAGGGGGAGTGAGGGGGCTCAATCGTGAAATATATTCCCATTATATTTTGGTTTTATGGATTGCTCTTTTCTCTACCTCTTATCACCGGATACATAGATGGTTCGGTTTTTATTTACCGGCTGGTACTTAAAAGAGTTAATATTCAAAATGCTGTACTTAACTCAAAACTGATCAAATATTTTTGAAATTTTTAAGAAAATATGTTCTCGTGACCATTTTTAGTAGTTGGTGAAAGTTTCAAGTTTTTAACTGCATGATTTTTGAAGTTATGTTAAAAAACAATTTTCAATTTTTGACAGATTTTCCATGTTTTTGGAATAAGTATTAGAGTTTAAGTTTTGCGTATTTCTGAGGAAAATTTAAACTAAGCTCTAGTTAATTAAATAAATTCAATTCAGTAGCAATGTAAAATAATCATTAATCAATATTAAGGTCTACAATACTGGAATAAACCGCTGTGTTTCTCTTTCTTAATTTCAAATCGATATGTCTGCGTTAAAGTCAAAATGTCAATGAAATGTTTGTTGTAACAATAACAATACAAGTGACAACTGTTTTTAGAAAGTCCAACAAAGGGTTTTGACCTCCTCCCCCTCTTCTGGACTCGCGTGCCTCGGACGTTAATAATAATAACAATAATAATAATAATAATAATAGAATAGATTGCTAACACGATACACATTAGACGAGTCAGACGCCTTGTGAATGAAATCGTTTCCATTCATATTTCGAGTGTGTTCCTACCTATTCTCGGTGCGGAATAATTTTGAATCACATGATGGTATTCCAAATTGAAATATTACAATCGATTCGTCACCACGGCCGTGTATCACGTGCATAATCATAACAACAATAATAATAATAATAATAATATAGTTATGACTAAAGGGAAACAAAATTGAAATATTTCCTCGAATCGAGTGTGCACAAAATGTGGATAACGTTTACAATAATATTATTATTACGACTCTCGGAAAATCGACGTCGAAATCTAGTCGAGAAACGAATGACAATTTGAGTTTCACTAATGAAATTAT
The DNA here is from genome assembly GCA_025469315.1 of Stegophylla sp. TES_Ste_2020. Lineage (NCBI taxonomy): Eukaryota > Metazoa > Arthropoda > Insecta > Hemiptera > Aphididae > Stegophylla > Stegophylla sp. TES_Ste_2020. The sequence continues at coordinate 26,711 of JAIPRM010001342.1, forward strand.
TGATAAAAAAAAAAAAAAAAATGTTCGGAAATTGTTATGCCAATATGCGTGATAATATATAGTGAATAAGGTCTAAGTAAATTAAATTCCAAATTATTATTTTTGTCAACTGGTATATAATAAAATCTTGGCGATTTTGATCAGCCTGGTAAACCTAGTTCAAAATATCAATACTATATATTATTATTTTTTTTTTTTTTTGAAAATTATTCGAATTGACTTAGACGGTTTTAGTTTATTAAAAACGTTTGCTATATTATTATTACCTTTTTAATGTAGATACAAGATATTTTGATAAAATATCAACTAAATAATAATTAAAAAATTTAAAATACAACAGTTTTTTAAATTAACCTAACAAACTATTTTTCGTAAACAATACATCCAATCATAGCGTAATAATTATGAAGCCAAATTCTCGGAAAGATTTCTTGTTCATCTACAAAATATATTTTTCTGGAGTTTTAGTAACATCAGATTTTTCCATGGTCCCAGTAGGAAGTTACCCACAACCCACAATCGTTTTAATACTGGGACTCAGTTTATCGATCTCCAGTGAATTTGAGTGCGACCAGGTCCTCGTATTTCAGGGGTTGATTAAAGGAACCTTCTCTCCCGAACATCAAATGAAATCACGAAATAGCCTCTGTGGCCCAGGCGGCGTTCTCGATGGAGAATTATTTTTATACGGTTTTTATTATGTATAAAATAATTTTTTACACGTGACTAAAAAAATAAAATATGTATTATCACGATTCAACGCGCGTATTCGTGTTCACATTACGATTTATTCAATTTCGTATGAGTATTTCACGTCTTCACGTCGTCAGGGAACGTTTAATTCAGTGTTTGAAAAGTTCTTTTTATGAACGAATTAGTTCGTGTTCGCGTCCACCATTGTCAAAATTAAATAATATAAATCACGTTCACACCAGTGTTCGTTAAATTTGAATACGAATTCGTTTAGTTTCAACGTATTTTCCAGTTGCATTTCAAATAAATTAAAATCTCGAAATAAACATTAATAAATATTATTTACATAATGTTATGTAAATTGTTTTCATGAATTCAAAAAATCAACGATTATAATTTTTAACGATTAGTTATTTTAGAATTTGAACAAAATTAACGTTTTCGTTTGACGATGATGTATTTATTCACTTTTTTTTTTTGACTTAGCAACAACTGTAAAAAGGCAAATTTTTGAAATTACCTCAAGATATTTCAGGTATATAAAAATTATTTTGATTAAAATAATACGACGTAAACTGGATTTTCGCAAATTCCATTTTAGATATTTTATCAATGTATACAGATTTGTTCAAACTTTTAAATCAATATCACCACTATTTAAGCTACATATTATATCTTATTTTCAGGAATTTTTTTGACTTTCAACGATTTTATTTTATATTAGTACTCTCAAAACATAACCTAACCTAACCTAACCGTTTTATATCAGAACATTTTTTGTATGAAATTTCATAAAGATTATTTAGTTGATTTTTTCATGTTCAATAATTGTAATTTTTTTTCAAAACCAATTATACCCGACTATATATAAATGTTAACGAAAATAAGCTTTATTTTTGTTTGATTCAATAGACAAGGAAAGGCAAAATTTTATTAAAGATAATTACCTATATTTTACTTATCGCTTGTAATGAATATGAATAATATATACATAAACCTTTATTTAGTTAATGTACTGTGGAACTGGGGTTAATATCAAATAAGGGCCTAAATCAAGTTATTTTTCCCCGCCTGAATTTTTTGTCCATTTTAACACACCTAAGTTTGAACTATAAGAGTTCAACGAAAATATTTTTAAACCTAAAACGTTATTCTACTATATCGGGAATATTTTTGATTTTCTTAATGGTTTTTTTAATAATTTTTTAATTTGGTGTTCATGAACATACTTTTTAGCAATCTACATTCAATACTTCATGTAAACACTATACGTTTATCTATATACGTTCATTCTAGATTTAAAATTACTAAATTCATGAAATGGGCACTTTTCCGCAAAATAATTGACTGTATTGACTTTAGCGATTACAAAAATGACAGAATATCGTTAAATTAATGAAAATGACATCTGTATTTATCTATAGACGACTCATATGAGGATGATAGTATTACATACACACACACAAATGTAATGCCTGTTTCGTCAAAAAACAATGTCCTATTCCCGAAAGCAATTATTTTTTATTTTAAGTATAAATGAAAAATGACATCAGTTGACATTAGTTAAAAAAATATTTTTTTTAATCTCTGTCCACTGTCAGTGTTCAAAAATCAATTATAATTATACTATATTACTTCGAACGGGACTTATTAAGTAATTACCTAATCGTTTGTAATCTCCCGAAATAAAAAAAGGCTCTTAAAAACGGCCACAACAAACGGTGAACAATTTAGGCGGGAAAAAAAATAAACAGAGAAAACACTGGTGTTTTTCACTTTGCCTTTTAACGACCTACTTAGCGTACTTGCTTAATTTTCACTGACCCGGAAAAAGTTAATTGTATCGCTCCGGGAAAAAAAAAAAAAAAAAAAAAAAAACTACTAAAGATAAAACAAACCTGGATAACTACAGGTCAATTATTTAGAGACGCATATGACAATGACGTTTTTCATTATTTTATAATAGCGTTTAGAGGCGCACAATAGACGATCGCCTCGCGAGCGCTTATCGTTCAGGCACACAATAGGCGCTATTCGCCTCGAGTGCCAAATTTTAAGGTGTCCACACACATCAGAGCGTTTTGCGATAGCAACGACTCTATAGATCTGATTTCTTTTATGGAAAAAAAATTAAAAAAATATGTTTTAATGGAAAATACGTGTGCACAAAATATATGTACAAATAAATTGCTTTCAAAAATAAACTATTACAAGGATATTTATATGAAAATCGTGTTAGTATTCAATACGTCCATTGTAGTGTAAATTTAGTCGGGTTCTAGGTTACTCTGTACTTAAAACCGCGGTGCAGTTTACAATCGTTCATTCAAACTGTACTAAGTGTCTGTGCATATTAAATTTTAAACAATGGACCTAACCCTTAGACCGTTTACCGTTTAATTGTAGCCAACCCGTCCGGTAAAGATTACAAAGATAAGAAAAAACGCAAGAACATCATTAATGTGCAGGCTTAATAATCAGTGTAATAAATAAGCATTAAGAACTTCAACCCCTAAGAGTCAAGAACATCGAAAAGTGTAAGTCTGTTTCATGTTACTTCCTCACGAAATTAAGTATGTTCAATTTCATATTTCTATAATTTATTTGTTTTTCTACTGTTTCGATTGCTGTTTTTAAACGCAGGTACGAGATTAATATTATGCTATCGAATACACGACTTTTAGACCGGAAAAATGCATAACATATAGTTGTCGAAAGTAAGCTGACGATATAATTAATGTTAATTATATCATGAGTAAAACGTTTCGAATAAAATTGATTTCAGTCAATACATACCCAAGTCGCGAATCCCACGTAGTTTATAAGAGCATAAATATTGGATATTTGCAAGTATATCAAAGACAATAAACACTGTAAAAAAAAAAAAAAAAAACAAAATAAAAATTAGTGAAACGACGGCCGCAACGTTCAAGCGATATTCATTACTATGCATATGACCGCCGGTGTAGGTGTCAATCGGTCGATTTGGATCATTGTCAAAATTTGAGGCATTTGTCCCTCGCAAGCTCCGGCGTAGAACAACCTGCACAAAACACGTTTGAATATTATTTGTCAATAATTGTAAGCAAATATTGTACGTTGGGTTTCAGAGACAGCGAAAATATAGGATCATCTCTTATCGACAATTGGGGGTTGAGTTTTCCCGTTCAAAGTTCCCAGACTTTCAAAAAAATATCGCATAAAGTAAATGACTTTCGGGGAGGCTAAATTAAACGAATGAATACGCTAGATCAACCCTAAAATTTAGATCCTAGTCGTATGAATCAGAGATTAAAGTGGAGGGAACACACGGGGACTCAGTCCCCCTACATCACTTTGAAAATGTACCCCTTCGTAATTTTCAGCAACGGTTCGTTGGAACGTTCATGTTTCGTGAAAAACAGATTTAAAAATCTGTTGTCAATAAAATTTAATTTTCCATAACATTAATGTTTAAAAGAGTAAATGCAAAAAAATGAATTGCTATGTTTAATCGACAATTAAATAAATACATTTTATAATAACGTTATTCACCTTGAACTTGTCAGCAGAATACCGTTCACAGCGCCAAACGTAGATAGAGCAACGAATACTGGAATCGTCCATGCCATCGGGCCGTACAATCTCTCTGCGAAAGTCTGTTGATAACAAAACAAAATTAAAATGTAAATATTGAGTACGGACCACTACAATAAACATACGAATGTAAATTTAAAATTAAAACTATCGTAAAACGTCTTTTCTTTTAAAAACACAAATATTCGTAGGTAGTGGCATAATATTATTATAAATTTATTACAACGGTTATTTAGCGAACATTTTATCATTCATTATAATATGTTCCAACTCCAAACATTAACTCGAACGGGGAGGATTTTAGGGGTTCAAATTTTGAGATTCGAGCGTCCGAAATCCGGGCGAATGTATGAATGATTTTACAGTTAACTTTACCGATAGTTTTTGATATGTCTAACATACAAAACGTGTCAAACTTAATTGCCATATAATATAATGAGCAATTTTAAGTTTTATCACGACGAATATAATAGATTTTAGGTGATAAAATTATACGTCATTATTTTAATTATTTGTTTACGTCGTGCTTATGTTTTTACCGTTTGTTTGCCTTTTCATTTACCCCAGTTGCGTTTCCCGCGAATTCGTAAATCTATTTATGAATTTATATAATTTAATAAAAACTGTAACAGCCAAATTAGTATTTTATTGTGTCACAGAAATCATGTTAATATCCCCGTCTCATAAAAAATAAAAATAAATATCTACATTTACCCACTTGTAAGCGTATAATACATTATTTCCGAACGAATGAAAAAATGCGTTGTATTTGATCATTAGTTGCGGTATAAAATCAAATATTTTAGGGAGGGTTTACTACCGTACTTTTAATTTTTTTTTTGATAATATTAAAGTAATTTCTACAGCAAAACTGTTTTAATCTTATTTAAAATATATTTTTAATTATAAAATAAAATTATTGTTAATAAGTGGTAAAAACGAAATTATTTAAAGAGAAATAAAATCATATCGTTTCACTAATTACAAAATATTATCGTATTTGTAATTTTTTTTTTTTTTTTTTGAAACTAGATTTTTACAAGTATTTATTTTGAAAATATTCTTTTTATTCACTTTTTCCTTTCATGATTATTTCCATACTAAATACTATTATGCAAAGTTTATAGATACAATATGAATGGCAAAATAACGGGTAAAATTATTTCAAATGGGTTTTTAAACTTAAAAAAAAAATGGTTTCAAACAACTTCGAGTGAAAATAAAACAGTTCTCGGTTGCTCGTCAAAAAACTCAATTTGTACATAAGTACACTTGACGTTGCAGTTATTGTAATGACACAATGTTAGTTTTAGTGCATTTTTCACCCATCAGAAAAAACCAAAATGTTTTAAGCTTTTTATGAAAACACATAAATTTTCCTGGAAATCCGGAGGGGATTTGAATCCCTCCTCCTTGTGTATGCACCCGATTGAAAGTATATATTAAAATAAGTTTTTGTTCGGCGTTTAAAACACTTACGACCGCGACAGCTTCCGAAGTCAGTACCTCCTGCGGCGATAGCGTAGTGTAAAACGCTACGTTAGTGAAGACGTATACGACTGTGACGAGTATACATGATATTGCAATCGCCCTTGGCAGGTTTCTAGGGGAAAATAAAAACTAAATTAGTTTTGCGATCTCGTTATGACTAGACTAAGGATACGTTTATTTATTATCAGCGTTGAACATAATAAAATTAATTTTAATTAGATAAATCATTTGTTACATATTATTATCTCATTTACATGGATTAGAACAGAGTTTATTTTTCGTTGGTACTAATTGTGTCGTTTCTACTGAGTTACCTAAATAAATAAATAGCTAAATTGAGAGCTCTGAAATAAAATTATGTCTCAAATGGCAAAACATGTTGTTGCAAGTTATTAAATTTTTCTAATTATCAACTCTGTTTATTTTATGCAATGTTGGTGTAATACAGATTTTTTTAAACTATAAATCACAATAAAAAAATGATATTTTTATTTGTTTATCCAGATGAATTTTAATTATCTATTATCGTTATCTTAGCGTTCAGTTGAAACATCTAATCACTAATCAGGTTAAATTATCTTTATCTAAATAATTTTTTCGTTATCTTTGCTCAACATTGATAGTATAATATACGATAGTCTGTTGTATTAATATATATCATACGTACCGTATGGGATCTTTAAGTTCTTCGATCACAAAGTTCAAATAGTTCCTAAAAAAAAAGCAACAAGACAAATTATACAAGTTGTACGATAAAAAATGAAAATTCCGCATTAATGCGATTGTCACGGGATATAATAATATTTGGTAATGTTGTTGATCGTTTCCATGCAAGTGTTATATGCAAAGCACAGAGTTAAATCCCCCCCAAAACGTTCAGGAAATGCGTTTAAAATGTTATTGAAACATGCATAATAAATGGCACGTCAAAATATAAAAAATATATGCTCCATGCGACCAATTATTATATATACCCGATAATATATATAATAATATACTGGAATACACCATAAATTCTGGTATTCATGGGCGTCCTTTAGCCCTAATAGCACAAAGACCTTCCTAGGTAGGTCATAAGAGGGTCTATTTAAACTCATGGACCCTGGATAAAAGGTACCTATTTGGTTCCAGGTGGGTCTGAAGACTGTCCACAGACTTCTTAATGTCCGTTTTGAGACTACTCATGAGACCTACTGGACAGAAAGTTTATGGGACCCAATTCAGAATATCCTGTGAATTGCCTGTAATGGTCTGTCACGTTACATATTTAGGTCTGGAATTTAATTATTTATCTAATAACAGTTTTACTAAAATATTAATTGTATTAAAATAAGCTGATATAAATATTTACAGATATATTTTTAATAATTGATTGTATACATTGTATTATACAGTTAAAATATATTTGAATTAGTTGACTATAACAATATTATATTTTGTCATGACTAAATTCTTCAAAGCTTTTAAGAGAACAAACTGGGTAGAGCCTGGGATGATTAAAACGCTTCCCATAGGGAAATTTCTCAGTAGATATCAATAGAGTACTATTTAGGGAAGGTCTGTGCTGTTAGGGAGCGACGTGACCAACAATAGGTTTTTTATACCCATATCGGGTAGAAATTTTACTATAAATAATTTAATTATTAATCGTCATTTGTCGGGAAACTCGTATTATATTATCACTTATGAGTGATAAAAAGTTTCTGCGAGTTTGATAGTTAAATATAAATGGGGGGAAAAAATTAAACTATAAATTTTTAAATGGAGGGTATTATAATGAAATGTTTAATAAATAAATGTTACTTAATTTTTTTTTTTTACACTTTTAAATTTTGATAGTTATAAGTTGTAATAAACATTAATAATAACTAAATGATTAATGAAACGAAATTTTTGTTTATCTCTTCCCACGGATTTTTCAAAACGGACGCACTTTATGTAGTTGTTCCACTTTACTTAATTATTATTTAAGGAAATACATTTGTCGAGACGAATAAACTCTATAGGTGATAGTTATAGGCATTACACCTCAAGCTCAATGTTTACACAGAGTCGAAATTAAAATTTTAGTTTTAGATAATTAATATAGTTTTCGTTGATGAAGTAAAAAAAAGAAATAAACTTGTATTAAATAAAAAACAATTTACCTATTTCATGCACGCAATACGTTTAAGGACTTTCTATAGTGCATACCATTCTTAACATAGAATTTAACGTTAAATATATTATATGAAATGAAAGAGTGTTTTTATTATTATTATTATTATTATTCATTGAATACTGGTCTGGTCGTGGGGGTACGACCTAAATTTTAATCTTCATCTGTATACGACAATACAGCGCACATTCTAATAATAACATAAATATATTACGAGCAATTAAATTTATATTCCTTTGTCCATTCCCATGCGGAATTCTTATTAAATAACACTCAATTTATATTTTTATTACTCTACCATGCACACAATTCGTTTGCTAACGTAATAATATGGTCGTACAAACAAAATCGAGGAACCTGTAAAAATAAATTACAAAATATAAAAAATGATTACTATATTTATTGGTACTAACCATCCGTTATAAGCGAAAAGACCGGAATAAAACGAGAGAGCGATCGAGGTAACTTCGGTTTTTGTATTTACAAACGTGAAATATTCGGTATGACCTTTAAAAATAAATTATAGAACAAAAAATTAAAACAATATTATCGATGAGTGAGATTGTAGCTGAAAATATTAAATATTATTTATATAATACATACAATACAAGTAAGAACTTAACAAAATGATACAATTATAAATTGGATAACAAGATTATTGTGTGTACAGTGGCCACCCTAACTGTACACACATAAGACATTAATGTTAGTTACACTCCAGGGCACGAATAATAAAAAAAATTTCGTTTTAACTGTTTAAAAGTTTATCGTTATTAGAAATTAAAGCGTCATTATTTTTTTACGTTTCTCGTTATTTGAAATTTTAACGTTATTCAATTTTGGTGTTTAGCGTTATTGGGAAACTAAATATTATTAACTTTTTACGTTTTATGTTATTGAAAATTTAAACATTGTATTCTTTTTTTGGGTTTAACATGATCGTAATTTTAAACATTATTCTATAGTATTACATTAATACTATAGATATGATGATAATATATTATGTAAAAAATAAGAATGAAAATTAATTATAATATTTTATTTTGTTTAACTTTTTTCGTTTTCTGATATGTCACGTTTCATGTTTATTTCATTGTTTTGTTCTGTTTTTTGATTTACCTAAATTTTCGTTTATTATTGTTCTGTTTTGTTTACTGATATTTTAAATTTGGTGTTTATTAAATTAGCCCTGGTATATACGCTCTGTACTAATATTTTTATTATGAGTTTAAATTTGAAAATAACTTAAACGATTAAATCATACCTGTTTTAGAAAATATTATTTTGGGTTACTTATTAAAATTTTTATAATTCAATAGGTATTATTCGTTATATCATAGCGTTGTTAACGTTTCATTTGTACAGGAATACGTTCTTTTAACATTGAAAAGAATTAGTTAATTTCCTTTTATACACCTACGATAAAAGGAACGAATTCCTTGCCTTACCTCAAAACTTTAATAAAATGATAATAATGTCGTATAACAACCAAAATATTGTTTTAAATATTTCTCAAATACTTTATAACATAGTGTCAACTATATCATCAATATATTATAAAAATATAAATTATGATAATAACAAAAACCTACCAACACATTATTTTATAATTTTTTCTATTCTATTTGATAAAAATGTTTTGAGAAATTAAATATTTCATCTTAATAGCAAATAAACAGTTTTGAGTAACTCAAAAGAGTTAGTTTACATAATTCGCATTCTATTCATTTGAAATTAATGGAAACCTCCATATTATTCCCCCCCCCAAAAAAAAAGGAATCATTCCTTTTGGAATACTGTCTATCACACATGAATATAATTTATACATTTAACACAGCACTCGTGCGTCGTTATGCCCAAGGAATATTTTAGGCTACGTTTAATCAATGAATCACATAAGAAAAAATATCAAATGTATTTTGAAGTCTCTTTTGAAACTTTTTATTTCCATTCGGCCCAACGGCTGCGGAAAGTATTTCATTTTTACACACGTATTATAATATTTTTACGATATCGTGTTTCTCACCTCTAACAATTCGAAAATCTAATATAATAATATCTATTCGTATAATAAAAACGTATAAACCATAAAATAATAATTGTTCGCATTCATAAAGTGTATGTATATCTTACACGCAAATATCTATAGTGTTATTTTATTTATTTTTTTTTGCGTTTTTTATTTTTTCATTCTTACAGATATGACATAAAATAGAAAGAAAACTGAGAAACAGTCACAAAACACGTGAAATCGAATTTCGTGCATCAATATGTCGACCGTTGTTGTAACGAGATTCCAATTACATTCAAAACGAATAATAAAACGCTTGAAGAAAAAAGAACAATCGAAAATTAAAAGGGAAATCGAGTAAGATTATTCCCCGCAATGACACACACGTTTAGCGCGCGTGTATACTACGGTGTATGTACGTATGTGTGTGTGTGTGTGTGTGTGTGTGTGTGTGTGTGTGTGTGTGTGTAATGCAAAAACGCCGAAACATTACATAAATTACACCACTACAATACCGATGTTTGTGTGATTACGTTTGTCAAAAGACGTATAATACACACTTATTTGACACTACATCATCCGGCAACACAAATAGTGTACAACAACAATAATAATAATAATAATAATAGGTATGTGTCGCCTACAATTTGCAAGGTCCTTAGTTTACTTTGCGAGCAGGAAAATTAACTGTACACCCATACTTTTTTTGATACCGCGTTGTAACGCGTATGAAGTGCATATTATTATTATTATTATCATCATGTGTTATTTTTCGCGAGATCGTTATCGTTTAATGTGTGTACTTAAAGGCAGGCGTCGACGGTGAAAATGAAAATGTTTGTAAAAATTGAAACATAAAAAACGAGTACCTACCATATCGAGAGCAGTGGTGTTTGGGGCTGTTTGGTAGTTAAGACACCTTCTTTGGGCTGTGTCGTATATCACATTATTATTATAATATTAGTTATTGCACTATTTAAATATAAAATTTAATGTTCACTACAATTAACTACTACTTTATGTTTTAAACATTTTAAATTACTTATATTTTTAAGTAAATTGTTTTTTAGATATAATAATATAATATTTTATTTTGTTAATAATAATTTAAGTTTGTTATATTATGCAATTTTAAAATTGTTCATTTGTTATCTATTTTTATTCATTCTTATCTTTACTTATTGAATTTTGTTATGAAATATTAATTATGAATATTGTTTTTATAAAGTTTTTATGTTTAATAAAGTTGTTTTCTATCTAAATTTTTCTCTTATTTTTATCAAGCATTTATTATAGCTAAAAAAATATATATATATAGTTAGATAATCGTTGTCGGGTATAAAACTTGTGCGAATGTTGGATGTATTAAAAAATGTCAACTCATAATGTGTTAAACGAAAAATTGTGAACAATTTTCCAAAAAAGTAAACATTTTATTTACATAAAAAAAAATGGCAATTGAGTTTTAAAATGTGTAAATAAATTTTGTCCCCACGTGAAAATGGTTATCTAGTTGAAAATCTAGTAGTGAAAATGGTTATCTATAGTTAAGTCTATCACCGATAGACGTGAGAGACAAAAAATAACCATCATCGTTGTAAAACTAATTCGCGGTTCGCTCAGAATCTAAAACATATTTGAATATCTTCGTGCATTGGCGCCAATCGCAATAGCGTTAAGATTGCTAAGCACTCTGGACTTAAACGTTAGCACCCTCCCCCCAAATCCCGTGAACAGTACATATATCAATAAAATTCCCATGTAAAATTATTGTAGCCAAAACACATTCGACTTGCTTCGAAATTTGAATTATTCAATAAGTCGAAACAAACCGTCTCGCCGGTTTTAATTGTTCAACTAAAATTATTTAAGTCACTTTCGTTTTACCGTTTTCATCTATTTCGAGTGAAAAGAGCTTCTCTTTAACGCGACGCATACAATCTTAGACGCGTACAACAATGGGTTAAGATTGACTAGCTATCGTCCAACTATCAATTATTAACCACATCAAAACTATTTTAAATAAATACACCGACAACAAGCGTACAAATTGTCTTTATATAAATTTCTAAGGCACAGATGTATAATATCATTATAAACAAATTGTTTATCATTGTTATTTTTATAGAGTTAATTTAGTGCTATATTAATATAGAATACAGAGGCATCTTAATTGATAAGCGGTCTTTTAATCATAGCAGGTCAACAATTTGTTTTTGAAGATGTAGTTAGCATTTCAGTAATGCAAACAAATAATTTTTAGGGGCAAAGGGTTTCAAAAAAAAAAAAAAAAAAAAAAGTATTTAATCATAAATTTTAATTCTTTTGGTGTATACGGTATTTATTTTTATAATGAGAAACACTACATTTGGTTTGCAATTTTTTTTTTTTTTTTTTAATAATTTT
>JAIPRM010001343.1:0-39013 GCA_025469315.1 Stegophylla sp. TES_Ste_2020
CAGTCAATTTATTTTCATCTCTACTATATAACTATGTATCGATCGGCTTTAGACAATATCAATAACATTTTATGATTTCATGTATAACATGCGTCTTTATGGCATATACTTAGAAAAAATAACAGCACACATTATTATGACTCCCTTAACTCGGCTAAATATACATCATCATTATTTTCTTATTGTTTTAAATTTAGATACCTATAATATTTTATTATATAAAATTAATTTTTTACAAACCACAGCCGCATACAGCCTTTTTTATTAAGTAGAATTTGTGGAAAAAGTTAGTTTAAGTAAATAACAATATTTTATTATTCTCGTCAAACCTATGAGATTAATAAAATTATTTCATAAATGACTAAAGATTGTTTTATCAATCTCATTACATGAATAATTTATGGAGTTAGTGAAATAATAAAAGCAGTGTACGTTTTAAACAGATTTAACAAAAAAAAAAAAAAAAAAAAAAGACTAAACATTATTTATTTATTATTTTTTTTTATAACACACTAAAAATTCATGTTTATATGTAGATGCCATCAAAATATTTTTTTTTCCAAATAAAAGATTTTACGAAGAATTTAGGGAAAGTCGTCTTAAATGTATGTAGATGCTGACTAAATAAGTAAAAACTGCTTAATGTTGTATCCAATGTTTGTCGGTTGAATAATGTACTTTATGAATTGCAAATATTTACAACCAAAAGTTTGTACTTGGTATATTCACTTCTATGGCTTACGCTCTACAAAACAAATTCTTTTTATATGCATTTTGTTTATTGTTATGTTAAACAAAACTCAGTGTCTTGGGATATAAAATTAGTAAATTTTTTTCTTGCTTTGTTAAGGCGAGTTATATCGCAACATTATGTTATTGTTTGGATAATAATTACTTATGTCTTATGAATTATTTAATAAAATTTTCAAAAACTTTTTTTCGCATATTGTAATATTACAGAAGTTAACTTTTTTTTATAGAAATGCGACATCGCCTTACATTAAATATACATAAAAATCAAGAAATCTAAAACAGAAAAGTATTTATTGAAACTACGTATTATAAACTGTTCGTTTGACATTTTGGATCACGTTTAGTAATCAGGCGTTCATCAGAGTTAGTTTAAAACTGATTCAAATCTTCGTTATTGACTTTTAATTAAATTTACTGTCTATTATAATACGTGTTGATAAATTAACACATGCATTTCCCGATTGATTAAATCAATTTGATCTATTAATAATATTTAACAATGTACCATTAATAATAGCCAAAGCAGCTGATGATTCTATGGTGACTGAAGGGAAATTAATAATAATATGGCATCGGAAATTTAGCGTATAAGGCTTGATCAAATGAGAATGTAATATCTCGTTTAAAATAATTGTTATATTTGTGAATTTATGAAAGAGTCTCGACTGAAGAAAAAAAAATTACCACAAAAAAGAAAAACGATATCGACTTCACTAGGTATTGTGTACTAGGTACACGATTTTAATTTTTAAACTATTTTCATATTGCAATAATTACGATAGTTTTATAGTATAATACAGGGATACTAATCGATTAGTAAGTAAGAGTTATGTTAATAAATTTATTTTAACTTTTTAATTTAATTTCTTAATCAGAATTTCACGTTAACTTAGTTTTCAACTTAATTGATTTGCCATTATATTAACTTAATAATAACTTTATGTATACATTTTTTACCAGTTAACTTTGAGTTTCCTTGCCAAATGCAAATTCAAAATTATCATAAAAGAATTTTTATTTTATTTATAAGAAACCTAATGAAAATATAAATGAGTTGTGGAAACCCTCATTTAGGCATAAATAGGCAAAAGATTTTATTTTTTACTCATACATTATATTTATTTATAACTATGTACCTTTTTATACTTAAAACATGGTTTTTAATAAGAAGTCTGTTAAAACGAGTTTTTTTTGAAATTTAAAACAAAAAACATTGTTGTTAATATTATAAAAACACTATTAGAATTCAATATACGGACAACGACTTCAATACATTTCTGTTGACTATTTATAGGTTGCCTGTTAATGTAATAAAGTAAAACCTAATAATCTAAGTTCCTTTGCAATGGACCATGATGGTGAGATAGTCTTGTGGTTTTTGTATCCATTCGAATAAGAATAGTGTTATTTGTAAAAAAATCATTTCCTATACCAAAATTTCTCAAACTGTGGGTAGCAAGTCAATTTTTAGTGGGTCTCGAGAAGTGTTTTTAATTACATGCATTCTTAAAAACGTATGTTTTTTACCAAATCTCACTATCAAAGAATACAGTTGCACATTTGTATTCATTAAAAATCAATAATTTAATAAGTTATGAATTAATTTTGTTGTTTTAGAACTATTTTTTTTTTCACTGTAAATGTAAAACCATATGGGCAGTAATAAATTTTCGATGGAAAATTTGAGTCGAAGTCCAAGAGATTGAGAATTACAACCCTACATATAAGATGGTATGTTATTTCCGATTGCTATTTCCGACGCGTGCTGTTTCCGACGATTTAAATCCGTAAATAGTAATTTAAAATCAGGTAATTGAGTATTAGATAAAGCTATTTTAAAATGAGCTTTGGAAGTTCCAATCGATAACTTATAATAATGAAAAGTGGTTATCAGAGCGAAAAACGCGTTTACAATATCGTGCTTATCAGCCAGGTTAAACTATAAAAGTTATAGCATAACATAAGGGTATTTATCAACGAGTCAATTGCCATTTGAAATTTTCGTCCACAAATGTATGTTATAACAATAATGTTGCCATTATAGTGAATAATGACTAAAATATATATAAAATGATATATGAAAAAAAACTTAAAAGTCTAATTTTTCTATATAACTTAAATAATTTCTTTCACATCTAATCAAGTCTTTATGTTGTTTAAATTGTTCTAATATATTATTAATATTTGAGTCTATTTTTATGTATTTCTTTTTTCTTTTTCATGCGGCAATCCAAGTTCAAGTCTATTTAACAGGTAAACATCATCTACAGTATCATCACACAGTACTTGTTGTACCTAATGTAAAAATGTTTGGCGTGTCTTTTGAAATAATTTTATTCAGTTCGCTATGCCATCCTTCTATTTTGTTTGTTGTTCTATGGCATCGGTTTTCAGAGTTCTAAAGGAGGAAAATTAATATTTTGTAACCACTGGTTTACAAAATAATCTATAGAGATATACAGTTTTTGATTTTTAGAAGTTTCAGCCGTAATGTACAACCACGCTTGGTCTACGCATACATAGCCAGTGCTGCATACATTTTTATTATTTTTATAATTTCATCATTGTCTTCTTATTATGTAATTAGACTGAATTTTTGAATATCATGCCACAATGCTTGGTTAAAGTGAGAATGACAACCAGAAATTTTTATGTTCAAAAAAATGTATGTATTGCTTTAATAGCAGCAAGTTGAAAATATAGTTTGATTAAACTAGGTTTCCAAGCAGGAAATTTGATTTTCAATATTTAAAAAAATTTTAATTATGTATTTTCGGTTTTATTTGTTAATATTGTTAATAAAATATAAAAAATAAATATTATGAAAGTACTATTTGATTATTTTAATCACTTCCGACCTTGTAAAAATCATCGGAAACGGCACGCGTCAGAAATGGCACCGACGGAAATAGCACGTAATCGTAATGTAAACTATACAATACAATTTGTCGGAAGTCTAAAGTAGATTAATTAATGTTTATACATGCGGCTCACATGCTTCAGGTTACCGACCCCTGGTCTAAAGAAGTGCTGTGAGAATGAATTTTCCTCACTCTGAATTGTTCCTTTTTTTATGTTTCCTTAATTTATGAAAAGTTTATACAATTTTAACTTGTTCCTAAGAATTATTTTATAAAAGAATCAAAATGGTTGTCTCTTTTGTGTTATAAATAAAATGCTATAATATCAAAACTTTGTACAAATTATATTGATGAACTAGTAAACAATAAGCATCAAAACTTAATATAGTACTTGCCTTTAATTGCATAGCTATACTACGGAATTAGGTACATATTTCTATTTAGTTATTATAATTATTACAATTATTGTTGTATTACTCGTAATTACTATTAAGTAATAATTATTTCAATATTGAATGTGATGTTAATTCTTTGATCCGTATGAATAATTTCACTATCTTAATATAAGTTTTTTGAGAATTCAGAACCCTATTATTAATTAGTACCCAGTTAAAAATACAATCCATTCTTCGTCGTGGACTAGTGTAATAGAAATATTTTAAATTAAAATTATTTTGCATTCTTTTGCCTCGTAAAGTAAACAAAATATTTACTTAATTAAATAACTCTGATTTTCGCGATAATTGCTTTTTTAATACCAGTTTTTTCTTATAAAAGTTAAATACAATTTTTATGGTTTCTAAAACGTGCCCTGGGAAAGTGCCCTTATTACCCTATATACCCTATGTAAATCTGGCCCTGGTTGTACTTAAGATACGAACGCGAATAATAGTGTGTTCTTATATACCTATGTACTCGAAACTCGTTTCGAAATGCGTTCTTAAATGGACGTTAAATATTATAAATCTGTGCACAATATTTATTTGTATTTTGAAATATTTTGTTATTTTATAGTTAATAATTGATTTGTCTTTTGAATATATTGTGAACTGAATAAAATTTTTGACCTATTTAAAAGTGTATTTTTTCTTTTTTTTTAGTAATGTTATTTGTAATTCTGCATTAAAAAAGAAAACTGTTATGTTGTACAAAAGAGTTGCAGCCAATGGGAAGTTTCCTCTTCTCGCCATTCAAGCTAAACTTCCCTCCGTGCCATCAAATTTTCTTATTTTATAAATAATACAGATTGCGAATAAAAATAATTATTATAATAATAATAATAATTATCCGAAAATAAACATAAATCTTATTTTTATTATTTTTTTTTTTTTTTAGCCACACCTAAAATATAAATGAGTTTAGTATTAAGTACTGTTTTATGGACGTAGGAAATCGTTTTGTTAAATAATTGTATTGTCAAGAACAAACATTCGCAGAAGAAACACAAAAATGAATAAACAAGTAGCATAGAAATCCTTAAAACGTTGAAAATTAATTAGAAGTACATTAACCGTAAAGTTAACATTGTTAAATTATTCCATCTAAGACAAACTTAAACAAAGCTTTAGTAAAATTCGTAGCATTATTTAAACATAATAATTTCAAAATTATAGAGAACTTAAATTGTTTTATTCGTAAAAAGGAAATACAAATTAGTTCTGAATTATTTTTTAATCATTGTTCCTTTTTTTTTTCCATATAAGTTTTCTATTAACATTTTTCAGTGTTTTATTATAATTAAAACACACTACGAACCGCGTATCTAGTTTTGTGACAGAATTTTAGTAGAATAACTCTGTCTTTACTTTTTAGTTTTCAATTTTTTTTTTTTTTCAGTCGACTATTTGACAATATTGTTCAGTTGAGTCTATACAAAACGAATTTTTCTAAATGTAAGGATAAATTAATTAACGAATTCAATAGTTTTAACTGTTTTATTATGTTCAATAATAATATGAATAATATTAATAATAATAATAATTATAATGATAATAGTAATAATAAATAATAATAATAATGATAATAATAATAATAATAATAATAATAATAATAATAATAATAATAATAATAACAATAATAATAATGATAAACATAATGATAATAATAATAATAATAATGAACGTAATAATAATTTTTAATTTTTACTAAACAATAATAAACTTTATAGCGAGAATAATAAATGTATATTAATCATAGCTGTAAATATAATTTTTATTCATAAATCTAATATTAAGTTAAATACATTTTTCAATATAACAATTATTTTAAATTAAATTGCCTAGATTAAAATGCATTTTTTTTTATGTTTCGTTGGAAATTCATATTTCACTTATGTTTAAATAAAATTTGTAAAAACATATTATCCTATTAATATTTTTTTTTCAAATAGGAATAAATGGAAGACAATATAATAATATACTAAAAATATGAATTATACAATTTTTAACAGCATCAATGTGATTGAGTCATTTTATAAACAAAGTAACGTGAACTTAATGACTATATTAGGTGTGTACATCATGATTTCGGTAATTTAGAATTTTGTAATGAACTAATCTAAACATAATATTCCTTTATCTTGAGTCCTATATAATGAAGTATCGTAATAAATATATTTGTTTTAAATATATGAAAAAACATTTTGGTACCAAATGTTGTTTTATATATGTACACAGAATTTCACTAAGAACTTAATTCTAACACTGCTATTTAGGCAGATACTGTGTTGTTTTTTTTTTCTTAACTTTATTCATCAGTAGTATTTTTGTAAAGATGAAATTGAATAAAAAAAAAATCTAATTTAGAATATAATTCGTACAAAATACTAGCGGTAAAATATAGAAATGTTAATTTTAATATTATTTTTGTTTTTTCTTAATACCATAAGCCTTAATAATAATATTACATATACAATAATAGACTTAAACGTTAATTGAGTAAAATTTAAAAATAAAATTTCACTACCTAATAATTTAAACGCTGAGAATATTTTTTAGCTATATTTTTAGAATTATTTATAATTATTATTATCATTATTATTATTATTATTTTATACATATTTGTTCAGGACGATATTTTTTAGTATTTCGTCCCATATGTATGATACGTATATATATATATACACATGTACATAAAACGTATGAGGCTCAAGCGTTAGCGTCCTCTTTGTGTTTTTGGACCCACAATAAAGCAAACGGAAATATATATATTTATATAATACATAGACCTCGAATTGTATTTTTACTGTACAAACATTATACATATAATATTATAATAATATTACAATTTTAAAATTTATTTTCCTATCCAACTTCAAGTAAAGTTTTACACATATTTATTTTATCTTCGTGAACATTGAAATAAAATAGGATCCGGTTGAGCCCCATCAACACGCACTTGACACCACTTATTAACCTACGTGTCATTATTTATTACACGAGATCGGAATAACTAATATTACGACAAGGTAATTTTTTTTTTTTTTTAAATAGAGCCATTGATCGATCCTACACACATTCGTTTGGGTAAGTGTTGTTTATCAAATCCGATGACCACTCGAATGCAGCGTTTAAAACGTTTCTTGTGAGTGTTTTTTATGACTGACTATGAGCGCTTTGGAACTTGTAACTTATGTACTTATTCACCGCGCAACTGCATGCACCTAGATCATAAGAGTAACTTGGGAGTTACTTTTTTCTTTGGAGGGGGGTGTTTACCCTGCATAAAAATTACTCAAAGACCTCCAGACTTTTTGAAAATTCTATTAAGTAAACGCCCTTTGGGGGAACTAAATCAATATATTATTAGTAAAATATATATATATATATATATATTACATGCGACGACGATTTAACTATGGTAATATTATTTTACTTGGCATCCAAATTCGATTGACTTTGTCGGTGAGTACGATTTTTCAAAAAAAATCACGACAGTTCATTGTCGGCAAGTCTCTCTCTAGAGAAATATTGTAATGTAGTGTTAAAAAGGGGCGGGGGCGGGGAGTTATCGTTTTATTTACATAATATTATTCACGTATACTACCAGCGATTACTTTCTATGCGATCGTTTTCTACAATTAGATTTCCCGTTTCAATGACAAATGAATAAATATTATATCGCAGTAACTGTATCATAGTCATGTCATGGAAGATTCACATTTTTCCGAAAATGATAAGAATTCTAGGTATGATAATTGTTTGAAATCGAAAAAGTTTTACCAACCGTTACCACAGAACATCGTTTTCGTCTGGTTTATTAAGTATGCATGTGTGCCTAATACTACAAGTCTAAAATTCGATTTTGTCTATTGCCAAACGATTTTTTTTCTTCTGTGTTTTTTTCCAAATTGTCTCACGTCACACGGCTATTGGATTATCAAGCGGAAATTTCCCCACGTTGTACAACAAGTCCAGGGATATTTTTGATTTGCGGATTGCAGCGGAGAAGTTGGCGAATGGAGCGAGTCGTGCCCTTTGATCAAGATGGACATTTGGAAAAATAGTCTCCTCGTGTGCGCTTTAACAATATCCAGGATTTATTACAGCATCCTAAATCTCCCGATATTTCAAGGACCTGTTTAACTTTTATCATAAAAACGTGTGGCGGTACATCCCGGATGAAAAAATAACTACTTGACATACTAATTTGGAAAATTGTTGGTTGGCGACAGATTCGATGCCATAATTTTTCCCTTGAAATTCTTATCGTTTTCGGACAAGTCAAGCCGACCCTGTTGTTATAATTTTTCACGGGTTAAAGCGGGAATCGTATACACGGTGTGGTCGTGACACAGCTATTGCTTCGAAAAACATTAAAACGATAACGTTACCCCGTTTTTAAAGGGATTTTTTTTTTTTTTTGACGGTATCTTGAGGATTTCGCGTGTTTTTCGAGAGACTACATTGAAGTGCGTTTTCACTTTTGTATTTCCCCCTCTCTCCCGTTTCGTACTTAATCTCGTTTTCGACTACGCCACCGCGTGTCGACGACGACGAAATTTCGCGAGAGTGAAATTATATTTGTAATAATAATAATAATAATAATAATAAAAGTAAACAATTTCACCGGGAGAACGGTGGCAGCGTGTTCGGGGAACAATATTTATAACGGCGCAGAGTATTCGAAACGTTTGGCTCAACGGCGACGGCGGCGGCGGCGGGTTATTTTCGATATATATATATATATATAGAGAAATACAAGGAGAAATGATAACAGCGAAAATATGTGCCCGTGTTATTTTCCGCATTGGTTTAAGCAAATAAAGGTTACGTCGAAAATCCAACAGTCGTCGACGGATGGTAAACACGCGGCGGCGGTGATGAGATACGTGATCGGCAACGCGAATATTTCACATAATCGGGAATCGAGTACGTGGCATTTCTCCGGTCTCGGGGCGCGTGTGAGACTGACGAAAGCGAATTATTATTATTGGGGGTGTAACGTCGAGTGTATTTTTCAGAAAACTCCGTTTCAATATTCAGTAAAACACTTCGCACACTTCGTTTCCACGTATAACTAATATTTTCTCATTTCCCCCCCCCATCATCGAAACTCTTCGAATATACTCTACGACTAACATTATTATTTGTAGTAACAGTGGGTTAGTAGTAGTTTAGTGGTGTTGTCATTAGAAATGGAATTCGAAGTAAAAGTCGCCCATAGAGATAGTGGGGGATGGGGTGATTGAGGTGGGGGGAATCCGATTTTTATTCAGACCCACATATTATCGACTGTTGACGTACAATACATGCCGCGAAAAGAATATTTTTTCATTGAATGAGTTTTTTTTGTGTTTACATATTTTACATATCGTAGAATGATCGTTGAAAATTATCTTGATGCGTTTTTATCCGATCGAGTTATCATCTTCGTCGGAAAACAACCCTCCCCCCCGCCACCACCACCACGCCGTAAGGGCGGTGCACAATCTACAACTCGACTCGTTTATTTACAGCACATTTTTTCTTCGGTTGATTTGGTGCTTTTTTAAAGTCACATCTTCGGTGGCCGTTCCAAAAAATCTCGCACGTCCTGCTGGTATAGTAGGTATTACATTATAGTAGTAGTAGTCGTTGTTGCTCCGAAGTCGAAAGAAAATAAACAAATATATGGTTTCTATTTGAGTTCCTATTATTATTGCTTTTGCTTTGTGTACAAATAAACCGACACCGGAGAAATGTATAGTGACGCGTTCCGCACGAACGGGTGTAAACCATTTTTTTGCGGGACGGTTTTTTTCCCCTATTTTCTTCTTTTCACCGACCGGGCACATTGTGGAACTCAAATAAATAAACAATTGTATCGAAAACTGGTCAGGCGGTATTTATATTTTTCATTTGTCGAATAAATACGTAATCACAGGCACACACTCGCGGTCACTGCACCGTCATACGCACACATACGAGTCGTGACCCGTTGTGGCCGTGATTTGATCTCATGATACGGCAGCGCAACGTATGCTTTATCGTTGAAAATAATAATATTATTTCATAGCAGATTTCTGTTTACGGGTTACATTAATGTTATTGCGATCCAATAGAAATAGGCCGACGAGTCGTTATTGTTATTGTTCGCGACGCGAAATTTTTAAAGCTAATTAAAAAGGTATTTTGGTACGACGACGTTTTAAGCATTAAGTTTAATAATATTAACACTGGTGATTTGGTTCCATGAATAGTTTTCAATACGTTCAGATGAGTTAAGTATTTAAATCCAGAATTACAATTTATTATATTCAATATCCGTTTTATTTATTAAAATTGTACTATTATTATTATTTATTATTATTTTTTTAAATATTTGTACACTTTTTTTTTTTTTTTTTGTATTTTGATTGTCTTTTTTAAATTTGTGTGTATTTATATATGAATAAATAAAATAAACGTATTTAAATAAAAAAATATTAATTATTTTTTATTTAAAATTAATGAGCTTAAGTTTAAATATCGTTAATTTTAAAAGTACAATTTAAATATCTTAAAGTTTTTGATCTAACTAGAAAAAGGAATTTATTTAATATTTCTTATGCGATTAAACGTCTTGAAAATTTAATTTTCAATGCCCTAAACAGACGATCAATCGATTTTGCGTTCTAATTTGGTTAATCGGCAAAAATGTATTTATGTATAGTTTAGTAATTTGTATAATTCGATTATGTAATTTGTAGTTATGTGTTGCGATAGGTGTGAAATCAGCTTATCAGTTTATAAGTATCAAGTAAAAATTTGAAAAAATTAACAAGTATATGAATATGTAATAAAATATTATTATTGTGTACTGAATAAACATCATAACGAGTAAAATTGTAAACGAAATAGCTCAAGGATATAATAAAATTATGTATAATATTAGAAAAAAAATATTATTTTAAATTTGTACAATGCGATTGTGCAGGTAATTCCTTTTGATCATTATCATTCGTTTTTGTGTAACAAGTTGTAAGAAAACTGAATTTTTCTGTAGTCTGATCTGCTATAACAATATACAAGAATGATGTGAGTACACAAAAAGCGTGTAATTTTTCAAAGTGCTACTTGGATTTTTCATAATATAATTTTATGTATAACATAATATATTATTAAAATACATTCGTGTAATACCATGTCCTCATATTTAAACTAGCTTCAATGCCGGGATGTTTTTCTGCGTTGGAAGAGTGAACGGCTCGGCGGAATTTACCATGATATTTATACATTCTTATTGTGTGGATTTTTTTTATTGTAGGTACGTATCCATTGTTATTCATCGACTTAAATGAAAATATTACTATTTATTCTAAAACCGTGAGAGAGTTATAGCATATTGACTACTACTGGTTAGTGACTTTAAAACGATAAAAGTGCAGATAATAACCGTTAAACGGCGTTGTAAGCACGTCCGAATGAGAATGGTTTGTTAGAAAATTTTTTATCTACTGTTAATATAACTCGATTATATAATATTAATGAACTAATATTGTGTAGGTAAAAACGAAATTTAAATGTAAATTTTTTTTATATTCGTTTAACAAATACAATAACAATAAAGCCACAAGATATGAGTCATGAGTTAATCTACCGATTCATTACGAAGTGTACCCTTATTTAAAATGAACCTTCTATAACCCAAAAAACTTCTAAACCATCGTAACTTTTACAGATGTTTCACATTTAAAATAATAATATTTATAATATTTAATAGTGTTTTTACTCAAAAGATGCGTTTAGTTTACGGAGTACGAAAAAAACTAAATCACATTCGTTTGACATTTCATGCATAATAATATGTTTGGTAAAAATATTGATTAAATAGTAAAACATTAAGTAATATCAGTTCACAAGCAGACTTCTGGCCTCTAGTCAATTGTTCTGATCAAGATGAAATCAATTAAACATATTTGTATCCATAGTTTTGAAAGTCTGTTGTACTTAAGTTCCAAAAGTAGTATTATGGGTCCTACACATGCTTACACGAGTTGCAGGATGTGGCTTGGAACACTATAGATTCATCTATGATTTGAGTTGAGTACAAATTGTGCTATGATGGTCGTTATAATATGGTGGTTGTAATGTTGGATTAAATGGGTTAAAATAAATAAAAAAAATTACCGATATGATATTTTCTAGCGACTGTCAATTAACGGGTTCAAATAGATTTTCACGTTTTCCGATTTTAATTAAGCACTCGTAATTTTGTAATAACAATAATATTATGTTGATTTTTGCATACATTATACAATATACATATATACAATTTATATACGAATATATATATATATGTGTGTGTGTGTGTGTGTGTATGTGTGTACATATGGGATCTGCCTGAGGTGGGGGTCGTTGAAACGTCATAACGGCATTCGAGTAGTACAGGGGAAATAAAAAATACGTTTATACATGTACGTTTGTAGAGGTTTTTTTCCTAATATAGTTTTTTCGTGTCCCGAGGGGAAATTTGAGGTCGCCAACCGTAGTATTGGTTTTATCGATGCCAACGGAGACGCGCATTGCAGACGCCACTGTAGCTGCTGGTGACGACGACGACGACGAGGACAATGATTTCCGGTGAAGCGATAATGAAATAATTATAGTAGTAATAATAATAATAATAATAATAATGATAATAATAATAATAATTATGATAATTATAATAATAATATTTATGATGATAATAGATAATAATATAAATAATAATAATATATGTAGTACGGAGTGTGAACGGCCGGCGGCGGTCGTCCCGGAGTGTAGCGGAGCCCCGGCGGCGGCAACGCTGGACCCTTCATCATTTGAAGAGCACGCGCCGGAAGCTGCGCCGGAAGTCCTTGTTGAATATCGTGTAGATGACCGGGTTGATGGCCGAGTTCATGTAGCCCAGCCAGAACGCGATGGTGAACGCCTGCGGCGGTATGTAGCACACGGAGCACAGGGGCGTCAGTATGTACATGAAGAAAAAGGGCAGCCAGCACGCGATGAACGAGCCCATGATCAGGCCCAGTATGAGCGTGGCCCGCTTCTCCTTCTTGCGCGCGATCCGCCGCTTCTCGCGCTCCGGGTCTCGTGGTTTGGGCCGTGGCTGCTGCTGCTGCTGTTCCGGCTGATGCGTCGACGGGCACGGCGACGCGGCGTGATGCCCGCCGGCCCGGCCGCACGCCATGGACACGCGGCCCGTGTCCAGTATGTCGCGCTTGGCCTTGGCCGACGCGGCCGCGGCCGCCGCCTTGGACGACTTGTTGCCACCGCCGCCCACGCCGAATATCGGCTTGCACAGCCGCGACTTGATCGGCTTCACCACGCCGCACTTTTGCACGTTCCCGGAGTCGGACGACGACGGTTCCAGCTCGCTCACCATGTCCGCGTCCACGGCCACGCTGGACGCCCGGCACCGGCCGCCGGTCACGGCCAGGTCACCGTTGACCGTCAACCGGCGGCTGCCCTGCGTGGTGAACACCTTCAGCGTGTCCTTGTCGCCGTCCTTGCTCACGTCGCTGGTGCTAGCGTCGCTCGCGTAGTCGCACGCGATCACCGGCAACGTGGCAGTCACCGGCGTGGCGGGTGGCGAGCGGAACGACCCGATGCCGCCGACGATGCCCGGCTGGCCGCCCGAACAGTCGATGGGCGCGGGCGGCGGTGCCCGCGTTATGAAGCTAGTCGTCTGCGACACGCCGGACGGGCTCTGCGCCGTGGCCGCTTTGGTCGACTTGGCCGCCGCCGCAGCCTTGGGCTTGGACGGCGGCTTGCGGATGCCGCGCCGGGCCCGCGCCTTGGCCGCGAAATATATCCGTATGTACACGAACACCATGATGCACGACGGTATGTAGAACGAACCGAGCGCCGAGTATATCCGGTAACCCAAGTCTTTACTAAGCTGAAACACAAAAAAAAAAAATATATATATATATATCAGTTCAAACAATTATTTTATGTTTTTTATAATATACATGTATCGGAAGGTTAAGAGAGATGGGCGAAAAATGTCATAAATAAAATTAGCCCCGGCCGCTTAACATATTACTAGTATATCAAAAAACAATTTTCAAAATAGAATGACAATAACAATAATGCATTAACACCATTATTATTCAATAACTATACTAAAATATTAATAAATCGTTGTCCACATTACAATGAACATAGCTGGATTTATTGAATTATTGATTCTGACGATGACCAGAAAATAATTAAATTATCTCAGCATACTATACAATTCTCATATTTAGTTATAGAACATTGAAAATATACTTTCGTTTTTCAATATGGTCCGGTGTTGGGTTGTGACCCGTTTTAATAGTTGACTTACGATATTTGACGTACTCCTACTTTTTTGAGATATAAGAAAAAAAATAGATATACGTAAAAGATTCCAAAAGATATGAAGTAAAATATTGTGTAGGATTTTGTCATTCATCTCCACATTTTCAGATCCACCACTGCTGTCCGGGGAAGATCAGCTAAGGAGAGGAGAATCACACTTGCGACACACTAGGCGGTTACCCGGAGTTTTGGGGTTCAGCCACCTAGCACGAAAACGCATTAGTTGGACATGAATTTTATGGTGCTACTGGATATCAACAAAAATTTGGCCGGCTCATTAGAGTTTATAAACTTGCTAAGGGCAGCTAATAAAAAAAGTTAGTAAAAATCGCAAAATATGCGATAAACAAAATTTTATTAAGTCCACTAAAACTTCGAAATAAATAGGATCAGAAACTTTAAATGTTTAAAAAAATTGACTATTTTTCGAAATCAATATTGCATTTAGGAATTTTCATGTATCTTGTAAGATTTTATCCAATAAAATTTTAAATTCCTGATATTATAAAGTGAAAATTTAACATAATCACACTCACATATTATGTGCCTAATTAATCTGAAAACATATTGAATATTGTAATTAAACTTAATATGTTTTTACAGCCGTTTAAGGTATGAAATTGGTTATGTTTACGTAAAATAATATATACATTTTCAATTAAAACTTTTTAGAAAACATTCAAATATTAATCAGGTAGAAATTTTCTTTTATTAATATATTCTTTACGTGTTTTTATACACGTAAAGAATCTTCATGAAAGTATAATGAATAATAAACATTTTTTACAAGCGTAAAAATTTTAAAAATATAATTAAAGATGTATGGTCAATCTAAATAATGAATTATTATTTGTTTCTCATTCACAAATCTCAGATTTTATTATATCTCTTCTTTATTATTACGTAACATAATATTGTATACTACTTTAATCATACAGTGTATCCCACTCAGGATTTGCTCATTTAAAGATAATGTAGATGATCAAATTCTGTTTGTTTTTAAAAGTCTTACGGAGTTAATGACTAAAAATATTTTATACATTTAAATTTTATGTTTTGATAAAAAATTAATTTTTATATCAGTGATTTCACCATTTTTAAAGATATCCATTTTGAAGAGTTTATTTTTGTGCGAATTTTTATGTTTCAATATTTCATTTTCATTAACTTAATGATTTTATATATATAATTTTTTTGTTTTCATAAAATGTGCGTATAATAAGAAGATTGCTTATTCTGAGGGCCTTATATCGATCGCTATAGGAAATTTGTAAGGAAATCTTTTATTTTTCACTATTTTTTAGGATATGTATTTAAACTCGTTCGTATGCTGTACGTTTTCGACGTACGTATAATGTTTTTTTTTTTAAATCCTCAAAAAAAAACAAAAAAAAAACATATAATACAATTTTGAGATAATGTAACGAATTTTTCACGTTTGTAGTCCTATTTTGTACGCATCTATTGTACTTTCACGGGACGTGTTCCGTTGAATTTTTACTTTACGTCGGAAATAAAAATCGTAAATATAAACTGACATTTATCAGAAACGAACTCACTTGTCGGTTATTTTGCGCTTTTCACTCAGTACGCGTAGGGGCGGGCACGTTACTCGACTATTTAACGATACACATAGACTATGTGAGTGTACGGTTTAAATTCTTTTACGCGCCTAGGAGAAAAATAATACAACCAAAGAGCCCGGCGATAATGAAATAATAAAATATATCGCGGAGTCTGGTTCAATGCGCCGCTCGTAAAAAGTAAGTATTTCATTATTTTCAGTACCGCCGCCTCCGACCTTCCGAGAAACGTAATCGCCCACGAATATTTTAGAGCCCCGGACGACGGACGCGGAAAACTTAGCGAAAAGTCTTTCGTTTTTCGCGTGTTCATCGAGAGAATACGATGCGGTGTTTTTATTTATTTATTATTATTATTTTTTATTTTATTTTATTTTACACTTCTCTCCGCATCGTCCGAATCAGCTCGGCCGACCCAGTTTTGTTCTCAAGACTCGATAAACTTATTAATTAACGCAGTAATAAACGAGTATAGTGTTTTTCGTAAAAAAATAATAAACAACAAAGAAATTATAAAGAAGTTTTGTAACAGAAAAAAATAAAATAAAGATAGTTTCCGCGAGCGCCGAGAATAATATAGTGGCGGCGGCGGCAGCGTGGCGCTGGCAGAGTTTAAAAACAGACAAGGTTCGGAGAAAAATTTGCCTGTAATGTAATTGAATTCGTCTTTATTGTTTACCAGAGACTCGTGCGGTGTAGTACATTTGAACGGAATTGAATTCGGCCCGGAATCGAATCATGCTAATACTATAATAAATAGAGTACTTTGGCCGTGAATCGTCCGCATTGATTTCGATCGAGCTGCGAGCGACTAGAGCTACCGATGTTATACACGAAGTTCGCGGTGTCTGTCAACTCCTCCGACAGCAATATTATTGTCAACAGTGAAGTTTAAAGACCGAAATTGCACACGTAGTCGCGTGTTTGACATTGATTTTGTGGATCAAATTTAATTTTATGTAATTGGAAGATTGCGACGTTTTTTTTGTGTTTTTTTGTCTTCAAAGCTTATAAATTTATTTTATATGATCTCGGTGGTAAATAATCAATGATTGTTTCAAATCATAATTTGGGATTTTTTTTTGATCACTCGTGAAAAATTTGAGACTGATAAAAAGGTTACTTCATAAGCGAAACTGTTTAAAATGTATGCTTATAAAGTAGGTTTCGGCAAAATTTTCGTAGGAAGAACCGTATTTAAGAAAAAAAAAAAAAAAAAAACATATTGTTAATGAGCCTTATTTGTGAGTATAATTTTTTTTTTATTATTCGTCAATATTCCTTATACATGACATTATGTTATTGGGGTAGATACAATTATAAGCTAGGAATGTATCTTAAGAAAAATTATAATTTTGTAATTAAAATTGTATATAAGGAAAAAACTCGATGACGGTGTCTATCCTGAAGTGCTACTTGCGGCTCCGGCGCCGTCGATTCAAAAATATAGTGTGATATAATAGATGATTTTGTTATATTGATAAATATTTATAAAAAAAAAAATTAAAATTGTTCATTAATAAATTAAAAAAGCCGGACATACTTCGCACGATGGGTGTACTTCGCACGACGGGTGGTATTCTCTTGATGGGCGTATTAAATTTTAAAGAAACGATAAATAATTTCTTCAGTAAAACGATTCTGAACGAAGGAAGTTAATAATATAAGAAAAAAAAATGTTCGAAAAATGTCCAAAGTTTTTTTTCAGATTTTCAAAATTTTCTTGCGCCAAAATCTTTTCTATAGGATTTTCTATCTATGTTTAAATTTTCATAAAATTCTGATCAAAAAATTATGGTTTTCGAGTCGTATTTGTCATATTTTGGGTAGTTTTTTCCAAAAAAAAATATTGAAGAATTGAGAAATTCAAAAAATGACCTCTCTAAAGTACAATCTAGAGGCGAATCGGGTTTCAAAAAGTCATTGATCTGATCGAAACTTTTGGACAAGTATTTCTATAAGAAAAGTTGTACACAGAAAAAAAAATAATAAATAAAAAAAATAAACATCATTGTAAAAACACTAGCTTCTTCACTTCGCTTAGAATCTAAAAATATTAGAATATTAGAATATTAGTTATGTGCGTACGACCTAACCGAATTAATATTATACGATGACGAGAGTCACGTGTATTTTATTACTTAATATGAGTAGTTTTCAACAGGTATGAGTACGAATTTTGTAGTTTACGTAATACGTTATTGACGCACGACGGAATAAGATTGATATATTCGAAAATTTCGTTATTGTTTGACACTTTAGTCAAGTATTTCTATACAAAAAGTTGCACACAGAAAAAAAAAATTAATAAAAAATAAATAAATAAATAAAAAAAAAAAAAATAAATAAAAAAGAATAAATAAATAAACATCATTGTAAAAACACTAGCTTCTTCACTTCATTCAGAATCTAAAAAATCATTACAATTTCTTCGGAAAACGAATCCTGATCTTAACAGCCAATTATTATTATTTTAACAACACATTGTACATGGTTGTTTGTACTTTAATGGGAAATGAGTAATAAAATGCCTGATTAGCCACTCCATAACATTGAACTTTATACTTTGTCAGTTGAAACTAGAAAATTTGCCACGGCAAATAATTAGATAGAGAAACAATCGATGTATAGTAGTCGGATAAAAACGCATCCGAATAATTCGGTATCTAGTTTAAGACTCTGTGGGAAGATACTCGTAACTATGAGTGACAAGGTGAATTAATTATCTTGGATATCGTATACGGGTGAAATGATCGTTATTTGACCTGCGACAGATTATTTACAAGCCAATCGTTTTATTCGTAAATTATACAGTCTGATTTTGATTATTTAGTACACTGCGACAAATCGTACAGGTGCATGATATTTAGTATGCCCACGTACACGATAATTATATAGCGTAATCGCCAAAAAACCGTTCACCTAAATCAGAGGCGTAGGTATATATTTTGAATGGAAGGGGTTCAAAAGTAAAATTTTTGACTGAAAACAAGACAGCTATCAAATAAGAATTTTAAAAATATTATGTAATATTAAAATTATGTTTATTAAATAGAAGTCATTTTGCAAAATTCTAATAGTTTTTTCAAGCAAATTGGAAAAAAAATAGCGAAAATTCTAAAAAATTATGTAATGAAAAACTTTTTTCCTAATTCAATTTTAGTATTAATATTAGTCTGTAGGTGTACTTCAAAAATAAAGGTGCTAGAAACTTAAATGTTCACTTAGTAAAATACATAGCCCAAAATTTTTTTAGAAAAATCTGAAAATATCTTGTTTGTATACATTTTTTTTCTAAGACGGAAGAAAAGTGAAGCAAGTGATTATATAGTAGTATTAAATACTAATAAGTTTATATTTACAAATGAATCTTTAATGTTTGATACCAAAATTTAAATTTAAAGTACGTTTTTTGTAAACAAAGATTTCTTTTATAAATATTTTATAAACTAGCAAATTTTATCTCGTGAAAATAGTGAATTTTTTCGATTAAGAGTTTATCAATGGGAGGGGTTTGAACCACCAAAACCTCCCCCTTACCTACGCCTATGACCGAAATACTTTTTTAAAGCCTATCGGCCGTGTTTTATCATAAAGTTATTAGTTATTATCATACAGTAGAATGGTCACAAAATAGACTCACGGTCGATATTTTACGTAATAGTGCAACGCATAATATTATTTAAAACCGTTAATTACATCGAAAAGGGCAGTTTTTATAGTTTACTATCGAATTTATTAAACAAGGGTGGCCGACATTAATGTGTTGACAAGCCGCACGGATATATAGAATTACATCAAGAGCCAAAAAAGTTTTTTTTGAATCCATTTTTAGTTAATGTCATTAAAAACGGATTATGTCGAGTAACAGTCGAGGCAACTCACGGAGTAGAACCTATAGAATTATTACAAGGAGATGATTGGTTTTCAAAGTTTGAAAAAGAATCGTTACTCTGTTCCAGAATTTTGTAAGAATATCCCTATTTTAAAGAATCCAATTATTAAAAAAAACTATGCACGAAATTTAAAATCCATTTTTGAAAAAATGAATTCTTGTGAATCATTTTACTCGACAATGAAAACAAATACAAATATCGTTCACATTCGACTAAGGATCATCTTGTGAATGAACCGCTCTTATATCAATGTAACCAGGTATTAAGAAACTCGTCGAAAAAAAAAAAAAAGAAAGATATGAAAAGATTCATAAATTCAAAAATAATACACATAGAAAAACGTTTATTTGTACAGTGAAAAGAAAAATATCGTATTTAAAATTCTCACTTTATGCATTTAAAGCAATTATTTAAAATTTAAAAGACGTGGTGGATAAAAAAAAAATTCATATTGTTAAAAAAGATATTTATTCTTGTTTTAGGAAATAAAACACAAGCCACAATTTGGCCACACTCGTTAGAAAAATTTAAACACGCACCGTAATGGGAATAGGTATCATTCCCTAAGAGTACGTGAACCGTAATTTTATTATATGAAACACCGGATGATTTCGCTGTATACATTCGGAATTTAACGTAGGTACACATTATACACGCGTATTTCTGAAGATCGTTTGAAGTCTCGCGACGCGTGTTTTCTTTGCTAACACTTTCAAATTGTTTCACTGTGTAATGCGTCACGTTCAAAACTTCCGTCTTGTGTACACAACGCGAACGTTCGGAAACAAAATAGTGGAATCGTCGGACAAACGTAAGTTTACGCGCCCGACTTGTTCCGTTCGTTGTGCCGTAAATGCCATCGCAGAGCTGGTTTTTTTTTTCTTTTTTGAAGGAGAGGGTTAAAGTGCCTTCGACCGTTTTCTACACATTTTGCATACCTAGCGTGTAGGTTAATACTCAGTTCTATAAAATAATTCATATCGTTTTAATATATTCAAAAGAATTATTATTTTATTTTAAATAATCAAAATAACTATTCATTTTTTGTCAGATTCATCAAAATAATAATCGCGATAAATAATAAAATAAAATATTGATTCTCACGATAAACTAGAAAACAATAACCTTTAATAGTGTCTCATATTAATATGACAAGGTCGCATAATTTTAAAACTTATAATTATATTGTTATTGGATTTAAAAAAAAAAGTGATAGTGTTAGTATTCAAAGTGCTGTTACCTATATGGTTCAGAGTCGATCGTCTAATAACCATTCTAGTATTCGATTATCAGCACCATCTACAAACATATAATATACTATAATTTAATGTTTTAATGTGGTACTGTTTGGCAATGTAAACCAGAGCAATTATTGTGTTGTTTGAAAAGCAAAATTTCTCACATAAATTTGTTACAAGCGATTGATTACTCGTCGAATTACAAGAAAAAATAACAAATTATCTTACTTTTCATTGAATATTTCATGACGGATATTTTTAATGAAATAAATAACTATCGATTTCTCGTAAATACAATATGTTAAATATTTTTGTTTGTAATATTTAAACTCGTGTTAAAAGTTTCGTTTTAAAATAATTATTGCATTCCGGTTTACATTTCTCGCGACACATTTACCACGAGACGGCAAAAAACGTATTTAAAATATGTTTTCGCATGTGGTTGGGTGTCGCGAATAGGGTTGTCTTACCACCGCGACACGTATAAACGAATTTAAATCGAAAAAAAAAATATGACCGTCGCGGTGTTTGCGAACAAACCGGGAAGAAAAATATCGAATTATTGTCGTACATATATTATATTTTGTGCTACGCAAAACGCATCGAGCGTGTCAAATTCTTCGCTAATCGTGTTTTTCGTTTTTTCGCCGATTTAGATATTGTTTCGCGTTTGAAAACGTATATCATCATCCCCGTGCGCAAGAGCGATAGTATTTTTTTCTTTTTTTTTGGTCTACGGAAAAAAGACGCTGCCGCCGCAGTCGACTTTAAGGTTATATTATATTCGCTCGTGTACCCCGATTTAACGAGCTTCGAAAAAAAAACATAATCGCAAATAATAAAATTGCTGCAAATGCATTTCACCGATTACTTTGAACGTGAGTTTGTATGCGCGCGTGCGGGGGGGAGGGGCGTATGTGAAGTTGGGCGAACTGAACTATAATAGCGATTAAGAATAAAAGTAAAACCGATACAATTATATGAAAAAGATCGGATGGTTCGGCACTTGTTAATCGTTAAGTACAGGGACCTCGTTCCGGCGAAAAATTTATTAAATAAGTACAAAATATTCTGTTAAAAATACTATGCACATACATGTATGTGTACGTATGTGTGTGTGTAATATGTATATGGGAATTTCCTATATACAACACAAGGTAATTCTAAAATTGTATATTAATCCCAAAATTGGTCAAATTACATATATTTCTGTATTACACTGTCTATTGTTACGAATGGGTGAAAATTTCAAGTTTCTAGTCCTTCTTGTTTTTTGGGTTACGGTTAAATTACTAAAATCGGTTTCATGAAAATCCCGTTTACGGCGCTTTTGACAGATTTTTCAGCAGTTTTTTCTTGTTTTTAGGAAAAGTATCGAGAATTTTGAAAAACAACCTGAAGTACACAATAGGGATGCAATTGCTAACCTAAGAACATACTTTATGAAAAATGTTTTGATGAAAACATAAGTGTTTCTGTACAAAAGTGTGAAATAATGAATAGACATCGTAGTAAAAACACTAACGTTTTGTGAAATCTAAAATATTTAAAAATCGCCACTCTCTAAAAATACAGCCAGAGACGCCCCTGATGGGAAATAAATGTCTCTCACTACTACTACTGCTACTACTACTACTACTGCAGACACATAAAATATACAAACACGCGAGTGTGTGTGTTCGAACTCGCGAACGTGGCAATAGAATACATAGAATCCGGAAACAGTTTAACAATATTATAGTAGGTCACTAAATTAAATTGGTATGAGCCCGCGATTCTGAATGCGTTCAACAAAGTAACGTATATATATTCGTCATAACGACGATAACAAATGATTAGCGGTTCATTTGCATGTATATACGGAAATACGGATTTCTGGTGGTACTTTAGTCTCGTTTTGTTCAGTGGCGCTGCGGAGGATCTCGTTCGTACGAACAATTTTCACATGACCGAACGCAGATTCGTGTGTATAAAAAAAAAAGTTTCGGCAATACGATTTATTTCGTATTTGTTATTGTTACCGCACGAAAACAACAATATCCGAATGCGGACGCCACGTCCTATAAAAAACGGTTCAAAGAGAATAATAGAAATAATAATAGTAATAATAATAATACTAGGTCTATTCGCTTTGCGTGTGATATAACAACGCGGCGAGTGAGTGTTTGAACGCGTGAACCCTTGCGCACAGTGTAAGGTGGATGAGGGTTGAAACCACTTCTCAATGGTATTTTTACTGAAGTCAGAAATGTGCAGAGCGTTTAAATTTCCATCCGAAAATTCTCCAAATAAACAATCACTTTGCGTCTCAAAATTTTATTCCATACAGATTTAGTGTTTTATTTAGAAACTGGTTACGTTAACTTTTTTTTTGCTTGTTCAATATTCCCTCCTTCCCTCCCTTCGAATAAATCCTTAGCACGGGCCTGGCGAGAACGTAAATGTAACTATACGGCGAAATCAATCCAGCTGCAAAGTGTCGATTGAGAGAAAAAAATAAATAAAACAAACATTTGTCATAATCACAAAATAGTCATTTGGTCATTCGTAAATCCGATGAGAACGTGCGTGACGCCTGTTAGGTTCTTTCTATCCGTAAAATTGTTCATATGACATAAATATCATAATGACAATGTAATATAATAATCTCAATTCTATTTGTTGTTTTCAGAAAATAAAACAATGTACCTAACATTTTTAAATAGTAAAAGATAGATAAATAAAAAAAAAAAAAAAATACAAAATAATTAATTACTCTTAATATGTAGGTATAATGGAATACCTAATTATTGTTCGTGTCACATCTCCTAGTTACACCTATCAATTAAAAACTATTTTATTCGTTATCATAGAGAGATAACAAAACATAAAAATCATTTAACGATTTTATGGTATAAAATACAAATACCGTAACCGCGCCCTCGCCCTATCTAGATGCTACGATTTTGAATTTCCGTAGAGCGTGGATTTTCCGACGTCGCAGTACATGTTAGACAAAAGGAGACGGGCGTGGTATCTGTGGCTCTTAATCTCAAATGGAAAATAAAATAATTATTAATCGCGGCGATATAACCCGCTGTGAGCTGAGTGCCGGATTCTGTGCCGGAACTTAAACTTAATCCCTTTTGCCGCGCCGTGACACCGCGAAATCTCGGATGCACGCATGGGTTATTCTATTTATAAATTAGTTCTTTGATAGGGGTCGTATTCTGTGCGCACGAGCCATACGAAATAGATAAAATAAACGCGAGGTGGGTTCGATAATATTTCTACGATACCACAAACCACTCGCTTTGTGCATCAACTAGTGTCCTCACGTGTGTTAAAACGTTGCACTTGACTTAATTTTTTCCCAACGCTCAAACAATTTTAAATTTTTCTCGAACATTCTTTGCAATTATTGTGATAATATTTTAAACAACATCGATCGGACGCAGTGATTATTTATGTAAAGACGTATGCGCATGTGAATATACAGAGCGCACACAAACACACACACACTCATTTATTATTTCTCTCTGTATAATATATCTGTATAATAATTTGAAATCAAACGGAAATAATAATGGATTTCCATGACTCCGGTGCCATGCGTGTGTACGTTATAGAACGTTTCCGTCCACAGCACCGTTATTATTATTTAAAGAGACAATAAATTACGAAACTATGAACGTTTTAATTTGATTTAAATCGTTTGAGAATTTTATTTATGAGTCGGCTCGCCACGCGAAAAGGATCGAGAACGGTACGAAGAGGGCAGTGCGGAGTTCGAGCGGAACGAGACGTGTGTGTGGTGTGTGTGTGAGTGAGTGTGTGTGTGTGTGTGTGTGTGTGTGTGAGTGAGTGTGTGTGTGTGTGTGTGAAAGAGAACTGCGATGCTTGGAGTTGCGAAAAGAGACGGTAGAGAGGGGACGCGGAATAAGAGAGGTAAGGATTATGGGATTGCCGGTCAGGAAATTCAAATTTAAATATTTATGAGTCTACCACCGGCCGTGGCATAGTTTTTACCCTCCCCTTAACCCGTAACGGCAAAAGTGATTGCGTATGAGGATATCCCTGCCCTTTCGCTTTCAACTGGAGCCACCCTGTTGTGGACTTGGCATGCCAATGTTCAAAGATACGATTAATGCAAAACTCAAAATTACGTAGTGTAATGTCTGAGTATTACGCATATTATTATATAGCAGTTTTGGTTAGGTTTGCCACAACAGGTCAATCGTAATTGACTGGCCGATCGTGACTCCTTTTCATGCATATTTTTTTTCAGATCACAAA
This sequence comes from Stegophylla sp. TES_Ste_2020, assembly GCA_025469315.1. Classification (NCBI taxonomy): domain Eukaryota; kingdom Metazoa; phylum Arthropoda; class Insecta; order Hemiptera; family Aphididae; genus Stegophylla; species Stegophylla sp. TES_Ste_2020. The sequence goes on from JAIPRM010001343.1 coordinate 25,394, forward strand.
TTTCAAACTAATTACAAACTTTTTAATGTTTTTATATTTGTTTAATCAGCTATAAAGTAAATAAAAACCAATAACAATGAAATTACGCTATGCGACTTTAATTTCAAATAATAATACTAAGTATTATTGTGAATAGAAATTATAGTATTCAACATTTAGGAAGATATTCGACTGAAAAAATTGCTTTCAATTTTTAAGTGATTTTGAATCATTTATATTAAATTTTTTAATTTTCTCTTCCTATATCCTACCCATTTTATTTTATCCAACAATACAACGTTTTAAAGAATAAAAAGAGAAAATATGACATGGATTCAGGGAGGTATATGAAGGGCCTATGAGTATGCATAACAAAATTGAATTAGGTGTTGTTATGTATTTTTGTTATGTTGATAATTTTAGATTATGAGTGGAGTAAAGAACAATGATGTTACCTTTTCATATAATATGTAAACGTTTTCATATAGAAATACTTATTCAAGAGTTTCGATCTAAATTCACCTTTAAATAGTACTTTTAAGAAGACATTTTTCGAAATTATCAATAGCTTTTTTCTAAATTTGAGAAAAATTTCCTGAAATTTGATAAAAGTGACTCAGAAGCTATCTTTTACAAATTTTATGAAAATTTAAAAATAAATTAGCAATAATAATCATATGAGAAATATTTTGGAGCAAGAACATTTTCTTATCAAACATTTTTTTTTTAACTTTTCTCAGATATTAATAAAATATAAAACAAGTGAAGTAAAAAACACATTTTTTTTTTTTTTTTTGTTTTCATTACAAACTTAATAATTTTTAAGTAAAATTGTCTTAAACAAACTGGAGCTCTGCTCAAAATCGTCTTATTTTTAAATCGTGTTAGATCATGTCGATCGCTAAAGCCGAAAAAAACTCAGAGGTCGATCGATTACAAGTTTATTAAAGTTTGCCATCCCTGTTATATAGAATATGTATATAATCGAAATGTATTTCGATTCGGGGGTGGAAAGTATTAAACGGTTAAACACGGTTTCTCGAATCCGTAGAATTATTCACATTTTTATTTTGTATATAGGTACGGTAAATGCATTCCGTAAACTTTGGGAAAATCGTAAGTTCACGGTGTATCACGAAGCTTAAAAACTATTTAAAATAATACGGTATCTAATTTAAACATTAATTTGTCGAGTTTCGTCGAAGTTTAAATAGGAAATAGCATTTTTTTTTTTTATTATTATTCACTTTCCTTGATTTACAAAGTTTCAATCTACACCGTGGAAAGTCAATAATTCAAATTTTCACAACTTTCACTGCTTTAAAATCTCAGCATCCAGTTGTTTGAACTTCCAAATTATTTATTCCATAAACTAAACCATTATTATTTAATTTTAATGTTGTTTTAAGTTTATTTATTTATTTTTTTATTAAATTAAATACAATTCTTAAAAGACATTTATGGCTATTCATTCATATTCGGTAGATTAACGTATAATATTATTATTTTTAAACATATCGAATGCCACGAAAAACTATATTTAGAACAAATATAAAGTGGAAAACCGTAATTTTCATTTAATTCGTATTTCGTTTTGGATTCCGAATGAAGTGATGGGATTTTATTTTTGGCTAATAACGGTTACCGAAATAAATTGATTAAAAAATGAAACTTTCCATCTGTTACTCGGATAAAAAAAAACTTATCCAAACTAATACAATTAATTTGCGAAAACAACTTGATTTATGGTTTATCGATTATGATTATAAATTTAAATCCAGTTTTCAGAAATATTAAATGTGAAACAATTACAGTTTTTGTTTCTACATATAAGACGTCGAATTTACAGCAAAATCAGTCGATTTTCTGTTTTTTTTTTCATACATCGTTAACTGTATCCTTTCATATTAGTTGAAACTTTATTGCTAACTTTGTACTCGAGCTCGTTTTTAATATAATATTAAAGAAATATGCATACTCGTATTTTTCGATTACGCATAAACCTTATATTTTTAAATTACATTTTCTTCGTTTAATGTAATAGTAGTTTATCATAGAAATTCATTTCAACTTTTTCAATTAATTTTAGTTTAGTTGAATGAATTAAACGTTGTTTTCACATAACACCAAAAAAAAAATCAAATGTTCAATAATTTATGTAAGTATATAATATAAACAAAACCCACCTGCTCAAATTGAATAAGAAAATTATTCAAAAGTTGTTTTTATTCTCACGTTTTTAACGGAATTAAGTAGCTGAATATGATTTGAACCTACAGCGAACAGTCTGAATATTGTCTATATTGACCAGAAATCAAGAATCATTTTTATAATAATAATAATAATAATGATAGTTTATTTTAATACGTTAAGTTAATTAATAGTAACGTTAAATTACTATTCTTACCTAAAACTCTTTCACACAAAATTTAAAATGCATAAAATGATTAAGCATTTAATTACGATTAGTTTTAAAAAAACAATTCTGTTGTTGACTTTGCATCCGATCGGTGCATTTTCTCGGGCGTTAAAATTATAAATAATGGTAATCGTTCGGATGAAATTAAAAACATTGAAATGGGTTTCACACCATCCGACAACTCCCCCCACCGCGTACAAGTTATACTAAATTAACGATTTGATTGAATTTATAAATACGCATACATATCCATTATTTTAATCGTTGGGTAATTATTAGGATTGAAATTAACATATTCAAATCAACAGCCACTGTATTATTATATTATTATAATAAATGACGAACCATCGTAAAGTATTAAAATAATAAAACGTTTATTATATGCATTGTTTGTTTTCGTTGTATGAATGATATTAACGGATAAGGAAAAAAGAAAGAGGTAAAAGTTATTTTTACATTGATCATCATATTTTCAAACAACGCATTCTTCAAAATTATATCGGAAATCACTTGAATAATATAAATGTACGAAATAAACCTTTTCCTTCTCACACATCGAATCATTTCGTCCGGAAAATTTTTTTGTTAAAATGCATTATGTTTAGGAATCACCTCGTAAAATTGTGTATGATATGTGAAAAACAAGAACCCATGGAGTCATTTAATGTATTTCACACAGTAATGTTGAAAATATTTTAAAATGGCATATTAATAAGATTTTATTTTAAACAAGTTATTGAACATGCATATAGTGAGTTAATATTCTTAACGAATAGATTGTATTTATTTTTGCATTAATTGTAATCGTTAGTGAAATCCCTAATTGACTTAAAATGTAAAGCTTAAGATATAAATGTAGTTTTGTTTTACTAAATTGTTGTGTATGGGAAAGACGAACGGAATGATAAAATTGTATTGTTCGCATAATGTATAACATAAATACGGCAGTGGCTTCTAAGATTATTTGAAGTTAATTGTAATTGAAAATTTGCTCGCTGAAACAGAAAATCCGTAGAACTCTTCATTCGTTATTTCAGTCCACGGACGAGCTATAATTGGGGTTTTGTGTATTCAATGACACTCAGGCCATCGTCTATAGATAAATTATAGTGACCGGATATAAACGTACGAAAAAAAATATGTATTAACGCCGAAGCTGTGCTGATAAAAAAAACCTTCCCTTAAGGGAATATTCCAATGTGTAAAATAAGCTATCCGTGCCTCCAACAACACGAGTTTTTTTGTAGTCCGTTTACTCTGCATATTATTACTATATACCTGTATTATTACATTGACCACTATACGCTAGAATTTATTAAATACATTTAATTATAATTTAGTAAGAAGATCAATTAATAAGGTGAGAGTATGTTTCCGGTTGGTTTTGAAACTATCAATACAATTCATTGACGCAATTAGGATAAAAAAAATTGGGGAGAGTCTAAAATTTGTATTTATTGATTTTAGCTTCCCTACCCCAAATAGCCTTAAGCAATTTTCAAAAATCTGAGGGGGCTACGAGTGGTTTTTGAGGGGGTTTAGCCCTAGTTGAGTTTATGCATTATACAATGGCATTTATAATATAATCGATATTCTCGTTGGAAGAAAGTATGCATTTTAAAATTGATTTTTAAAAGTGAACTTTATATTTTGTAAATTGTATGATTGTTTAAAGTGTTTAAACTATAAATAAAAATCTATAAATGCATCTAATTGTTTTTATTAATAATTGTAAAAAAAAAAAAAAATCATACATTATAAGAGGTTCCATATTCCATAGAGAAAAAACATAAGGTATACTGTACGCAATATGCATTAGTTTGATAACCATAAAATATTAACGAATAATCAAATAAATTATAAAAAATAATGAATGCGTTTTATTCTACGACGTCACTGGCAAAAAAAGAGTATAATTATTACTATACTCAACACTAGTTGTTTTTGAGGAGACAAGGATATCGCGACTAAAAATAGTATTTTTCAACGAAAATTGTTACATCTGTTCATCAGAATATAGTAGTAGTTATATTCAGTAATAGCTGTAGTATTATAATTGCGTATTTGAAATCGCGTTGGAAACAATTCAAAGTAAAGTTCAGACGATTTTGGCGATAATAATTTATAACTAGGGTTCAGATTTTAAGGTCATATAAATTATAAAAAAAGCACTAAAATTTAAAAAAAAGCAAAATATGTCATTTATAGGAAAATTAATAATTTTCAACAATTTAAAATTATTATATATTAAAAATACTTAACAAAAATATATTTTGATAACTTGTCATCATGATGTCTTCATGTTCTTCAAATTTTTGCAAGTTCTTATCATTTTTTATGGTAAAAATTGTTCAAAATTGATGTAATAAATTGCTAATTTAACATAAAATATACAAAAAGAGGTAAAAGCAACTAAAGGCAAAGGTGAAAAAGGCAAAAATGATGTTTATCTATTAGCGTAAAAACTAAACGAAGTAAGTTTTTGTGAAGAATTGTCTTTCTATGATTTACCCCCCAAAAAATGCCTCAAAATCCTAACCCTAGTTATAACTGTTGAACTATAATATTATACCATGTTTGTATATATAACATTTTAAAAACTTTCATTAAATTTATCGTTTGGTCAACGATACTTATTTACGGAGATAGTTTAAGTCTTCGTAGAAAAAAAAAGAAATCGTCGAGCCTTTGCGCAGTATATAACCTAAACATAAAACCACACGAGTTATGATGAAACAACAATTTTTTATTTTTCTTTGGTTGAGACGAGTTCAAAGACACTGGTGACAGGAAGGGGTCACAAATTTTTCCGGATGATGCAATTGTACGCACAGGAACTTAAGTATCGTTTTGTACCCCGACCAAACGTTATAAACGTAACGGGCGAAATTAATCGTATTCTTAAACATTACGCAATCGTAGTAACTTTCGGAAAACGTAAAAAACTCGTTCCGGTGACTTGATTTTATGATAGTGGATGCATCACCGGACACTAGCCGATGTAAATAAATATTATTCGAGGAACAGTGTGGCTTTAATAGCGTTTTGTTGATATTTAATAAAAATATAGTCTTTTTTTTTTTTTTTTTACATTTATGAGAAAATATGCTAGCTACAACGAAGTTTGTCGATTTTCTTAACAAATTTTGTATGTCCCGATCACTTTTGTTATTGTTGAATATAATCAAATAATGATATTGTTGTCTCTAAAATTTCGTCCTGTTATGCCGATACAATATACATGAAATTATCTGCTGTAGCTATTGTTGTCACATATCATATCTAACCATATTTTAAGTCCGGATTGAGATACGAGTATTATTGTAGCTCTGGAATATTTTGAATAAAAAAAAAAAAGAGCCGAACATACTTCACACGATGGGTGTACTTCGCTCGTCGAGTGGAATTCTGTTGATGGGTGTATTGAATTTTAAAGAAGCGATAAATAATTTCTTCAATAAAACGATTCTGAACGAAGGAAGTTAATAATATAGAAAATAAACAAAAAAAAAAAAAAATGTTAGAAAAATGTCAAAAATTTTTTTTTCACATTTTCAAAATTTTCTTGCGCCAAAATATTTTTCATATTATTTGCTATCTTTTTTAAAAATTTTCATTTATTTCAGATCAAAAAATGATGGATCCGAGTCGTTTTTGTCAAATTTTGGGTAGTTTTTCAAAAAAAAAAAAAAAAATCGAAAAATTGATAAATTCAAAAAATGATCTCTCTAAAGTACAACTTAGAGGCAAATCCAGTATCAAAAAGTTATTGATCGAAACTATTGGACAAGTATTTCCATACGAAAAGTTGTACACAGAAAAAAAAAGTAGACATCACTGTAAAACACTAGCTTCTTCACTCCGTTCAGAATCTAAAATCTTCGCTAATAATACTTATATATATATATATATATATATATACATAATATTAAACTACTTATTAAGGGCAAGAAAAAAGAATTATTTCTGCATAATAATCATCAATTAAACTATGTATTATTATTTTTCTGGTCGTACGCGGTAATTTTATATATTTTTTAAATATATTATATAGGTATATATATATTATATTATAATATATTATATATAATATATAATATATTATATATTATATTACTCACTATTTGAAATTGGGAACATTTTCATTGCTTCGTTGATATTTGATTTAGGGACAAAATGATTTTCAACGATAATTTATGCCAAGTTTTCGAGACGTTACTATGTGGTTATAGTCGATTATTATGAATGCAATTTTTCCACTTTTCCTATGTGAACTTTGGTAAATCAGTACCAATTGATTTGGTATTTATCAATTTATATCACTTTAATCTACTTTACTTTATTTTACTTTACTTATCCTTTCATCTATAATATATATATATAAGGTGAGTGGTCTGTAGGTTAGGTTCGTTTTTTTTTCAAATGCATTAATACAACATTTTTAATCAAGACCAGCGATGTTTACTGGATTTCAATAAAAATACGTAATTATAAAACGAGTCTTAGAATTTATTATGATAAAGTAACCACAGTCCTATACCTCAAAAATAAATCAAATAAAATTACTATTTATCACCTAGAAATATAGTATATAAAAGTATTTTCCAAGTTCATTATTTAATTTAAAATCAAGCTTGTTGATAATAACAACGCGGTACAACATAAAATAATTATAAATTAAATTTTTATCATTTTAATACTAATAGTTTATAACTAAATGGAAACATAACGACTTACAAAAGGTAATTAAAAGCCAGATTGTTAGCCAAATAACTTTTAGCAAAACACGAGTCTGCGAAAAGAGAAAACCATTAAAAAATAATAATAATAATAATAATAATAAAAATAAAATATTCAAAAATAAAATAAAACTTAAAAATATAACGAGGTATTAAATTAATTTCATGAACATATGGATATGTGCACACATGTGTTACCCATAAGTATCTAGATAATAATTATTTCAGTTTTAATGTTTAATATAAAACACCGAGTATACTCCGTTAAATTTATTAATTTTACCGTTAAACCCTCTCTGGAAAAATAATAAATAATTTGCTTTGTATGCGTGTTTCGCGTACGTGCACAATATTATATTCACTCGCTATCGATCACCTTTAAATTTATTACATTTTCAATGGTTTTATTTTTTTTGCAACTAGAGGACCAAAAATAGTCGAATGTAAAATATAAAATAATATAAACGGTCACACTATTAAAGCCTAATGAACAAAATGTCTTAAAATAATAATATTATGATTAATATTGTAAAACATTACAATTGTTGGAATACAACATTTTTTATTTATTTATTTTTATTTTGCTTGGTAAAGCATTGAAACGATGTACAAATAATTTGATTATTATCTAGTTCGGATATAATATAGTGTCAATATTCGTATAAAACGTAAGTATGCAAGTATCCAGAAAATGTGCCCAATCTTATGTTTTTATTTTAATTCCATTTTCACAATATATATATATATTAAAACGAGGATGGTTAGATACAACTGACGTCTGAAAGGCATATGAGGAATGCTGAATTATGGAGTTGAGATGATGTGGAAGGTCGTGTCCTGTGACGAAACAAAGCCGACCCCAAATAGTTTGTTGAGAGATGAGGGGAGAGGCCACAATAATATATGTTATGGTCAAAGGAAAACGTTGAATGGTCAAATTAGGAAATTACAAACTCATTTTGGTCATTTTAAAACATGATAATTATATATTTATAACATGATATTGGTTTTATCGTTGCAAATATTGGGGTGCTTAGCACACCCAAGTTTTAAATAAGCACTCTTCATTTATTTGAAAACAATTAAAAAGAAATTGCAACTTTGCACTTTTAATTCGAATATTAAGCAGAGTGATATGTCAGAATGGTTTTCTGCACACCGATTAGGGAAAATGGTTTGTACATTTTAACATATAATTATTGACACCAGTAGTGCTGTTTTTGGGAGAAAAAGTTGTTGCTTTTAGAGGCCATTATGAAAGTTATAAGTCGAGATATATTCTATATTTTATTCAACCGTTATATTGATCATATTTTATGTTATGTGAAACTAATACATTATTTATTTTTGATAAAAATTAGAATGACCTGTGAAATGTAGCATTAAGTGTAAATAATAATTATAGTTTTCCAACTTATACTTTCCTTACCGAAAATTGAACTCTCTTATTTGCGTGTGCATTCGAGGGATTTAAATTGTATATTTATATGACTTCCAGTGAGATTATACGTTTTATACGATTTTCACGCACATAACATCAATTTTGAACATCTTACATGTATGTTATGCGCGTTTCATTGTATATGATAATATTAGGATATTAATCTTCTCGAGATATTTGTATCACCTGACAAACAAATTTCGAAACGGATGACATTTTTCATATACGAATTATGGTAGATGTCAACCGGAAGTTATTCGCTTCGATACCGTGGTTTTATAGTACACACATTATGTGCATGTGTATATAAATGACATGTTTTATTTTGGAAAAAAAAAACGGGTTACCGTAAACTCATCCATTCTCGGGAGGGAAAAATAAAAACAAATAAATAAAAAAAGTGTTCTAACTATCATTGTATATAGGTGTGTGTTCAATACTGTATGCGTTACAGTCTATTATAGTTATTTATACCGTGAAAAGTAATTCTAAATATTATACAGGGTGATTTTTCAAGAGTGCTCACCCCTACTTTTTCACGTAAAAATGCAAAATTTGAGATTTTTTTTTTAATGTTCAAGTCAATATAAAAACTATGTTTTCCAATATTCATTTTTTCCATGTCACCTTCAGGGTGTCTTGTGAAGATACATACTTTTTTTTTTCAAATGGCATCCCCCTATTTTAACTACGAAATTTTTTTCGAGTTATTTTTCTGTGAATTTTAATGTATTGAAATCAAATTTTAAACGAGTATTTTTTGAAATATTCAAATGTAATTATTAAGTAATAAAATAGTATTTTCGACACATATTTAATTAATTAGGTACCTATGTAATTAATTATTTAATAAGTTAGTTCGTATAATCTCATTTACCTATATTTGCTGTAGTAAAATATAATAGGTACATGGTAAGATTTATTTAATTACTTCTGATTAAAGGTTAATTGTGTACATTCACAATAATTAATAATTATGTTCAATATAGGTACCTAACTAACAAAATGTTAAGTGTCCAATACAATATTTTCCTTTATATTTATATTTTAATATTTCAAAAACTACACGTTTAAATTTTGATTTCAACACATTAAAATTCACAGAAAAATAACCCGAATAAAATTCCACAGTTAAAGTAAGGGGTTGCCTTTTGAAAAACAAAAGTTTGTATCTCCACAGGATGGATGTCTTTAAGGTGACATGGAAAAATGAGTAATGGAAAACATGGCTTTTATTATTGTGACTTGAACATTAAAAAAAAAAAAAAAATCCCTTTTTACCGCAAAAAGTGGGGGCGAGCACGCTTCAAAAATCATCCTGTACATGTGTCCGTTTACTGTCATCGTTAAATTCCAAATTAATTTCTTCAAGGTCCACTCGGACTCTATCGATCGACGGACGTCATCCGTAGCTAGGCGTGACGTGTAAACAAAATAATTAAGCAATCGAAAACTTAGTCGAACGTTCGACTAAGTATTTGTTAATTGAAATTCGCTGGCGCGTCATAAAAACGAACCAGACCTATCAACGCCAATGAAACGAGAAACCTTTTAAAATATAACAGTAATAATGATTTGTTTACTCGTCGAGAATTACTAATAATATTATTATAATAACACGTTATTATGCATAATTTCAAAAGGAAACTCTGACGAAGCTACTGAACGCCAAATCGCTCTATTTTAATATTTTTTGTTTGACACGAGAATTTATTGAACCGTAGAACATGTTAAAACATTTCGTCATTGAAACGTTTATTTAATTAACTCGGGTTTTTTTTTTCTAAAAATAACATATAATTTTTTTGCATTTATCGTTAAAGGAAAAATAGAATAGTGTGCACGACATGATGTATTAATGTTTTTATATTATTATTATTATTATGATTACGCTTAATGGAATAAACGTAATGCGAGACCATGAAAATATGAATATAGATTTAATTTATGTTTGAATGTTTTAATTTCACGTCCATACGTCAAAATAAGGTCATTTCAAACGGCACGCACATTTGCCTCGTTTTGACATTCATGTATATACCGCAGCATTTTTGCCATGATATGAATATTATAACGAATGGGTGCACACAAATTCATGACTCGTGAATACATAAAAACTATTTCAAAGTCCGAAATCATTTGATTTCTAGTGAAGGGTGCACAAAGTCAAGCAGAACCAGCTGAATGATTTTACTTATAGTCGATGTTACAAATTTTTACTTATTATTTGAATTAAAACTTTTTTTTTTATATATACATCTTACACTAATTAATCATTTTTGTTCAATATAATATACATTTTCATGGCGTGTTTCTATAAATTTCGCAATTTTCAAAAAATTAAGGTAAAAGTAACATGCACAGCATTTATGTTCAGTGGACGGTTCTAGTTGAGCAAATGTATAAATATAAAACGTCGTCAGTTTAAAAATTAACAAATTAATCTCTAGCTAAGTCTGTAGAATATGAAATGTTGAGACGTTATAAAAAAAAGAATGTGATATATGTACGTATGTATACATTTTTTGATTTTTAAAACTACTTATAAATCAATACCTTATTGAAACCTCTATAAATATCATTTCTAAATGATTTTAATGACAACCATTCAAATAATTCATAATTACAATTCGAAATTCAGTTACAGTATGACTTTCATTAAATCACTGGTTTCTCGATGGTAGGTTCTATATTTCCTACATCACATTTAGTGTAACTTATTGGTTTTAAAATCTTTGACAATATTAAAGTAACTCCTCGAAACTGAAGTCAATTTTTAATATATTGCTATCTTCTAATACGATTTTAAATATTATGTATTCGTTAAATAGGTAGATATTGTACCGGTACAAAATTTACGAGCCTACCGACTATAGTGTATGTGTACGTATTCTTGAATAATTAATACGTGTATAATAATATAGTCAAAAGGTCACATTAAATTTAACCAAATAATACGTCATTATCTATAACAATAATTTGACTTACATTTTGGACCTGATCATTAATGCATTCTCACTAACGAAAATGTTATCTACCATCAATAGGTTCTTAATTATGCAATATTACAGTGTAAGATGTTTCTATACAGTATAATGCTGTGCCTATTGACTTAACACACTGAATGTCTCTTTTAGTGTTAACAAATTAGTCTTGAAGTTAACCGTGTAGTCGTCTATACTGAATATATATATATATATAAATTATATACATGGTGGCCAAACTCTATTTTGAATAGATACAATAAACCGTGTAAAGTTTAATTGGACACAGCTTATGTTGTGTGATCCACATGTACGTAATTTCGTCGCCGCGTAATAAAAATGTGCACTAGAGAAAATACAAGAGACTCGCATGGTGTTTGCTCCAATGTAATGTAATGAACTTTCGTTGAAAATACTCATGTCACTGATTTTCTTTGTAAAGTCCGGTGAATTACGAAATCTGGTAGTTGGTACACATCTAATTGAATCTGTCAACACTGAACTATTAATTTGGGTACAGAATCCAATAAGTTTTATGTGTAAACATGTTTACACATAATACATATGCATAATATGGCTCAATCGATTTATTATTTACCTCTTGTAATATAATTAAAGAGAACATTATATGCTACTTAGTACTTAGGATAACTATTGCAGTTTTGCAACTGTATTCTAGTATGACGAGATCAATGAAATTACAAATAATTTAATGTTAAGTTATATGATGCTGGTTGCATCGAATGACTTATTGTAAGTGCCAAAATGTTTCTCATGTTATTGTCTATCTATGTTTAAATTTTCATATAGTTTGGATCAAAAAATGATGATTTCCCAGTCTTTTTTTATCAAATTTTGGGTAGTTAAAAAAAAAAAAAAAATGAAGAATTGAGAAATTCAAAAAATGACCTCTCTGAAAGTCTAAAGTACTAACTAGAGGCTAATTCAATTTCAAAAAGTTACTGACCGAGACTTTTGGACAAGTATATTCATATGAAAAATGTATACATAAAAAAAACATCCTTGTAAAAACTCTAGCTTCATCACTTCGTCCAGAATCTAAAATTTAGTGAGAAAAAAAATGTTGGAAAAATTTCCAAAATTTTTTTTTCACATTTTCAAAATTTTCTTGCCCCAAAATGTTCTTTATATTATTGTCTATATATATATATTTTAATTTGTATAATGTTTGGATTAAAAAATGATGGTTTCCAAGTTTTTTTTGTCAAATTTTGGGTAGTTCCCCCAAGAAAAATGGAGAATTGATAAATTCAAAAAATGATCTCTTTAAAGTACTGTTACACTTAAACATGTATCATCCAATGAAACTGAAAAATCAAGTAAATCTCTAGTTGATTTTTTTTTATAATAATTTAAAGTTATAATTTGTATGAAGTAAATAGGTTCCAGGTAAAAATCAATTCTTTAAAATTTAAATCACGCTCAATATCTCCTTTTACCGAAAGATTTTCCTCAAATGTTTTTCTATACGTTGTGTAATTTGCATGAAATTTTGTTCAATAAATACATTTTTACTTGCGTTCAATGTTGATTTTGTGTGAATTTGTTTTCTGTTAAAAACTTGGTGAACTCGAAATTGACAAAGAATAAAATTTTAATATTTTTGTACGATTTTAAAATATAATATGATAAAAAAATAGTAAATTTGCTTGTATGCAATGTTTCCGAGAAGTCGTCAGTACATTAGTGTATATTATAATCAGGCCCGTGCGCAAGGGAGGGGTTTTGGGGGTTCAAACCCCCCATGACAGAAAAAATCGTATTTTTCATTTGATCAATTATGTGGAATATTTATCTTATTTGTATTAATGTATAACATAATACAATATAGTAACATAGTACAATACTATAATATTGCATAGTGTTATCTTCACGTTTGCTGTTTATCGACTTTTGTTGTTGCCGTTATTGACAAAATAATGACAATAAAAGAAAAGAAGTATAGAACATACACGATAATATTTTATTCAACATTTCGACCGCAATTAGGAGAACACGAAATTACACTATTACACTATTACTAAATTACACTAAATT
>JAIPRM010001344.1:0-16079 GCA_025469315.1 Stegophylla sp. TES_Ste_2020
CGTAGCTGTTACTGCAGTTATGCCATTCTATGACTTATGTATTTATAACTGCTATAGCAGTCACTGCCCTATCACATCATAAAAACCAGTAACTGCTATAGCAGTCACTGTCCGTCAACGTGTTAAAAATGCATATATTATGGTTGAATATGTGACGCTACAATTTATTCATCTACAAAAATAACGTTATTAAAATGTTAATATCGCAGAAAAGTCAGTTAGATTTTGGCTACGTGAAATTTCTATTTAATGAATTCTTGTAAAGTGTCCGTTATCATTGATAATATTATAGTTTTATATTTATTTAAGTAATTAATTTATAGGCGGAAAACCCCGTTGAAAAAAACCTAGTTGCGCCACTGACTGCACTGGTATATTATTATCATAGTATATTTTATTATTTATTATTATCATTATTAATTTTTTATCGTATAGAGTTGAAATCTTTTCTCACGAGAAAATGCGAATGCTTTTCGTCATTAATCTGTTATTCTCGTAAGCTATTAAATTCCGTATTAACAACAGGTCATCATAATGTGATTTTACGAACGATTTAATGTATAAATAAGTAACAATAATATCATTTAGGAGGTATCTACGCGAGACACACTGGCGTGCGTACGAGTTTCACTGAAATCGATTTATGTTTTATACATTATAATAATAATAATAATAATAATATAGTTGTTTATAACGAATTTACGAAACTCTTTGGCCGTGAACGGTTTAGTGTTTCTACAAAATAGACACAATAGTAGTAGTAGTAGTAGTAGTAGTAGGAGGTGCCTATGACGTACTATATCGAACACAGGCCACAGGTGTGTCGTATCGATTGTCCGTTTTGTCATAATAATATAATATTATGGGTGAGATTAGAGTGAAACGTGGGGGTACACGAAAATCTTTGTAATAAATACGATAATAATATAATAAAATAATATTTATTACGGGTACCCGTCGCGCCGTCGGATTCGCAGGGTCGCTCGATGATGATAATATGTATTCGTTTTTATTACCACATTATATTATATTACATAATAATAATAATAATAATAATAATAATACGTTATGCAACGGGATTATATGTATTATATTGTATATAAAATGATATAATATTATATTATACTAATCACGAATAATACACCATCACTTAGAAGCCGCCGCCGACAATATCAAAACCAAAAAAATCATTTAATCCAGACGTGTACTGCACATAATATTATTATTGTCGTTTAGGTAGGTGTATGCTGCGCACACGCAATATATTATTGTGTCGAGTATATTGTGTGCGGTACTTACACAATGTGTACTTGTATTTTATGCGCTGACGTGTGTGTGATTTAAGGATATGAAGGGTCGGCTAGTTCCTTCGCGGCCGCCAAGTCGAAATGTCAACAGCCGCCACGTGTAAAAAGGGACGAAAATCCGTCGAATGGTATATATTTGTACAAAATAAAATACCACCAGCTATTATACGTACGTATAGATCGGTACGCGCGCCAGCTATGTATTATATCGTTGCGTTGCGTTTGTACGTATTATATAATAATAATAGGGATCGTGATGTTTCCGTTCTTTTTACAATATACACGAACGACGATGTTATTTTTCTCCGCTCTTACAGAACTACCCTTTTTTTAAAAAGCACCGGCGGCGCGGTTTCTTTGAACCTCAGAGCATCGGGTTATCCTTGTATAACGTAAGTACACACATCACGAGCATAGGGTACATAAACTCGTATATATATATATATATATCGTATTATTATTATTATTATGTATATAAACGCGACTAAACAAACGTTTGATTTGTACGGGTTTTGGTTTTGGTTTTTTTTTTCAAAACGTGTACACTATACGTTATTTTATAATACACTTTTTCGAGGTTTTTATTGCACGTCCGCGCGAGTCGTCCGCACACACACACACACACACACACACACACACACACGATGCTCTCACCAATGTAATATAAGTATACGCTCATAATGCGACACACAAGTCCTTGGACCCGCAACAGACGTGTGTATGTGTATAGATGGTAATATTATTATTATTATTATTATTATTATTATTATGTACATTATGGTCAATTATTTGACGTTTGCGTCGTCGCCGCGTCGTTTTTTCGACGCGCGATACCGATTTGAAATGATAATAATAATAATAATAATAATACGAGTATATAAGTGCGTGACGCGATAAAGAATATTGTCGCCGGGCCACGTGCATTTGTCTGGGGGAGGGGGGGGGGTTGCAGTGTGCAAAGTATTTTATAAACGGGACAGCAGAGTCGAAGAGTAATAAAATCTTATAATATTACTAGGACTTATAGGATATTAGCATGTTTTTCAAAAATCATTCTATCGTTTCATGAACACCACGAGTTGTTTATAATGTGGCAGTTCTCTTTAATTAGCATATTATTTCGCATATTTATTCGCTCTTTTTTTCGATACGTGTGTGCGTATTTGAATTTTATACTGCATATTTCACAATATTTTTCAACATTTCATTTGAGTTTTCTTGATATCGGACAATTATTTTTCTCTGAATAACTGAAAGCGATTAAATATTGTTTTTGATACCTATCTGATTTGTTCAAAATGTAAGCTCAAAAGAATAATAATAATAATAATAATAATAAATAATAGAAAACGAATCATCAATAATACATAATACAATACAATTTTTAAATATTTTGAGATTTTACAGAAAAATTAATTTTTCATAAGATATTATTTTAGCGTTTTTGCATAATATTTTTAGAGCATAAATGCATGCTTGTTTTAAGGGATTTTTAGAGCTATAAGTCTCTAGCCCTAAATATTTATGTTCGTCAATATTCGCATTAAAGATTTGGGATTTATTCTGGGCTATTTTTTTTTTTTTTTAAAGACACGATATTTTGGCTGGTATGAAACCAATCACGTATCGAGCAGCATAGTGAAAATAAAAATAATAATCCGCTAAATCATGGTCGATCTTATGTAATACAATCCAATTAGTTACATCGAAAAGATGCAAAAAAAAAAAAAAAATCCAAGGATTCTGCACGTAGCTTATCTTATTAGTTATTATATTATGATAAAACAAGGCTAAATTTATGGAAGCGTTAACTGTTACTTAAATTGCTTGGATTTTTTTTGATTTTTTTTTTTTTTTAACGTATACTTATCAAGCATTTACACCGGTGAAGCAAATATTTTACTATACCCTCCCCTTCAACTGTGAATATGTATAAATCGGGATTGTTTTAGTTTTTTAACGTTTTTTTTTTTGGTTAATTTTCGATTTAATGAACTCGAATTTATGTCGGACTTAGACAGTTTTAGTATAAACTCACCCTGAAAAGAAATCAGATCATTTTGATTTCGGTCGGTATTTCCGTGACTGTTACTTTTATATATATATATATATATATATACTCTGATTTCTTCAACATTTTTTTTTTAAACGAAAGTCCATTACCATTTAATTTTGGAAAACATTTGAAAATCATTTTTTTTTGTGGGGGGGGACAATGGTATCATTTTTCCCTTTCAAATATGCCAAACACATATGTTTGAATGATAACGAAGATATAAGACATGGAGTGAAAATACATGAGACATAGACGAGGCATACCCCCATAGGGACTCCGGGGCCTAGGGCAGAGCCCCAGCTAGGTCTCGCCTAATTAGTTTTTCGAAATTCATTTCGAAAATCAAAAGCTAATAAAAGATAACATGTAAGTATACAATTTATGTTATAGGATAGTTCTATTCACAAAAAGAAAGTAGGAAAATATAATTTTTTTTTTTTTTTTTTCGAACAATTTAATTCAATATTATTTTTTAGGGAACTGCTTTTTTGATTGTAATATATGAGACCAAAAAATAAACGTCAGAGTTTTATTCGCGTTAAAATCTTTCCAAATAATAAAACAAGCGTACCAATAATGATTATGAAAATATTACAAAACTATGATCCTGCACGACATAAATACGTTTCATAAGTGAGATCATATTTTAATATTTTTATGTGTGTTTGCGTATACTACTGTATACGCAAAGTTTGGCAAAGTTTACAAAGGTGAAAAAAAAAATGACATTTTTCTGGCACGATTCGAATTTGGAATTTCTGCGTTTTGTTTCGGTGAAGTTTTTAGTGTTGTGATCCCTGTATTGTTATATTTTCAACGTTACACTCACTCCTCCCACCTCTCTCCTCGTCCGATAGCTAATCTGAACATTGTTCGACACCCCGATTAGATTTCCAAACACCACCCGAGGCTTTTCGAAATCATCAAGACGTACGCAGTATTACACAAATGGTGCGACGAATTATTTGAATATTTTAATAAGAGTTAATGTATTTACATTATATGTAAATAATATTACTACCCTTATTGGTACGCTTGTAGTGTTTATGCGTTCAACTCTTCGACACTATGGGGGTTGTTTGGTTATTTGGAGTTTTATAATTGTATTTTTTTCCCCTCTTTCTAGAAACACTTTACGAAAAATTTTGAACAATCGTCTCAATTTATAATTATGATTCAATAAAATTCTCGTAGAAAAAGTTGTGAGTTTCTTTCTATGATTATTTCTTAATAATAGCGTTTTACTAGTTTAAGTTTGACAATATTATATACAAGCGCATAATTATTATATACTAATCTTCTCATATTTGCATTTTCGTTAAAATCGATTTTATCGATTTCTGATTATTAGGAAGCTTTAAGTGTTAAAATAGGCAACCATAGGACGATTCCGAGTAAAGCTTCAATTTATTTAAGAAAATTTTATTTAAAAATAATTAAGTTTTTTGTAATAACAAAAAAAAAAAATGCTTTTTTACTCATTCAGTTTTATATTTCACTATTGAATGATAAAAGAAAAAGAATATTTTTTGTCACATTTCCGAAATATTTTTCATATTATATACCTATACTTAAATTTTTATAAACTTTGGATGAAAAAAAGATAGTTTCCCGAGTCTTTTTTGTTAAATTTTGGGAAGTTTTTCCTAAATTTTGAGGAAACCATTAAGAATATCGAAAAATTACCACTTAAAAGTACCCTCTAGATGTAAATTTTGATTCAAAAAGTTTCTGGTCAAAAATGTCGGACAAATATTGTCAACACAATCTAAAATTTGTTTTAATTGCTCGGAAAAATAAGGATTAATAATGAATACGAATTACAACATTACTATGGGAACATATTTTGTTTTAAGAAACTTTAGAATAAATAAAATAAATAGTTAACTTCTTCAAGTATAGAATAGGCGTAGAATAGATGTGATATTCTATGAGCAACTAACTCTATATCTACAACAAAACCTGTGCAATATAGATACATTAGAAGGCATGTCTCTGACAAAATACCTTTAACAATAAACGTTATTATCATTTTTATTTATTTTTTGTTTTTATTATGAGTACTATGCGTTCAATACATTATTTATTACCAACTCAGTACTTAATATACACAACACAAGTCTATATAATATTATTATAATATTATACAAATGCACTCGCACACACGCAAACACTAATTGGAAGACACTAAGTAGAAGCGCGCATATTCTCCTTTCCTCGTCAAATGTTAAAGTATAATGGTTGTACACAATAACCTCTGACATGTTTAGAATTTGATTTTTAAATTGCACATTAATAAGACAAAGGAGAGTGACGAGAAATTATTTGTTCTACAGTGTTTTTAGATAACTTATAATATTTCATAATGTCTGCAAATAAACTCGTTAATTACTATTTGAGAATCGAATATTGAATAAGAAGTTCCAAATTAGTGTGTAAGCAGTTACTCACCAATTTCGACATAACGTCGATTATATTGAAAGCTAAAACATCATGCGACTGCTGCAGTAAAAATTATTTTAGTAATATGACTTAATATAACTTCACATTAATTGATTATCTACGCTCATTGGTCATCCTTAATGGACAATATCGGCGCATCCTTGTATCAACGAACAATTTTTAATTATTTAAATCTCATTCCGATTAAAACCAGGCAATTACAGTTGCTCTCGAAATTTCTCCATAAATTGATTGTCCTGATTTAATTTATTTAAATAATTTCAAAATTAATTCCTTTAACTCTAGCAATCCTGAGCTTTTTTATCCTGTTTTTTCTGATAAAGAATTATATATAAAATTGACCTGCTAATGATTTCCGGTAACAGTTATACTTTTGATTTTAACTAGTTAAGTTATTCTTATATCATCTTACCTAGCTTATTATTATTATTTTTTTTATTTTATCAAATAACATAAATAAGTAGTCAAAAGGCCCATCGAATGTTTCGATGCAATTTCAGAATTAGCCGGTTAATTTTTCACATTTATTCAAAAACGAAATCAAATTTCTGGTTTAAAAATACGATTTGAATGTCTAGTCACATGACACAGTCAATCGACGAGTATTCTTCAGTTAATGAAATTATTTTCAATTTGTTTGGATAATCTCCTTAATCTTTATAATACAATTTACTATATTACAATAAATCTCGATCTTGATGGCGATTAACATAAAATGTATTACAATTTTTGAACCCCTGGTGTTTGAAACATTGACCTGCATCCGCGGTCCTCGAATGGGCCACGACTTATAGGTTACAAACCAGTACATATAATAGCTTCTGAGCAATGAAGTGTATCAAAATTGACTTGGTAGTGATAGGGGAGGAGGTCAAAGCGCAACCCTCTTTTTATCAGGTCACGTTGTATTTTACTTGTAAACATTTTATTAAGGGAGTAAACATTTTTATGATCGTTTAATCCCTGCTGTTTAAAGTAAAACTAATAAATTAATCAAAATTTCGTAATGCAAAAGATTTTTTTTTTTGAATAATGTAATAATATGCATACCGAGTCTGTACATTACACTTGTAACACGGACATAACTGAATTATTTCAAATATCACTTTGATTGTTAAATAGGTATTCTCTTGCGGTGTAAAATTATGTAAATTTATATATATTTTTTTCCAGCATTACACGCGACACGCTTTGATCGTGTTTTTTTGAAATAGAGAGTTTAAAAAATTAACAATGTGACTACAGAAAGATCATAATATAACATCAAACGACATAAACGGCATAGTGATGAACAACTATTCCGAATAAATTAAAATGTAATTTTTTTTTTTTTTTGGTAGTTTGATTTTACGTCATACAGTGATCATATTTATTTATTTATTTTTTTTATTATTAACGGACTACTTATAAGTAACACGAAAACGTTTCCGTTTCCGACCTTGAGTGCAGGCCATTTTTACTACGTGTATTCGGATTTTATTCAATATTATTGTAACGAGTTTCGTTATTCGTTATTTGTGATTAATAGACATAGAATGTTGATGACTTAAAAAATTATCAAAAATTACCCCCCAAAAAAAATGCATTAATGACCCGAAAGTCGTAGAAAATTACAATAGAAAATGAACTAAAAAAAATAATTATTGGATACAATTTATAAATACAACATTCGATCAGGGTATATTCTGTAAAAGCATGTGTTGTATCAGTTGAATGACACATAGTGTTAAGTACCTATGTTAATGAAGTAAATCTTTAACAAAAACTCTCCAATAACAATAATAAAAATAAAATTATTTTTAAAAATCAAAAATTTTTTTTTATATCTTAACTTTATTAGAAAAATTAACTGTAATTTACAATAATTACAAAAAATTATTCAGAATATGAAATAATGGCGTTAACAAGCAAAAAAATAACCAAAAACGAATAAAAATGCAAAATAAAATTTATATATTATTCTGAATCGAGAAGGCACGAAACGAATTCTGATGTTGGAGAGCACTGTACTCAGGGGTGGATACAAGGGGAGGGCAATAGAGGCAATTGCCCTCACCCCGTTCACAAAATAGGTTTTCTGACTGTAAAAAATAATAAAAATTTTTTTCTTTATATTTGTTTTTTGTATCTTAACAGTCGATAATTAGCTCTCAATTTTTTTTTTTACAGTTGTTCAATGTAGTTTGGCTCAGAATGAGAATTACTACACCCAACACACAAAATTTATTTTATATCACCTTTTTTTTTTTATTTAAAATCGCCCCTCCCGTTCGTGGCGTCTATATCCATTACCAGTTTAGTAATGGATTAAAGGGGGAAAAAAATCATCATAATGTCATCAACGTCTCATCACTCTAGTTACAAAATTAAAACGTAACTGCGTAAGAGGAGCAGCTGCGAATCAGTGATTTTTTGGTATTTAGTCATTTTTTTTTTTTTTTTTTTCTGAAACTCGGTCTACTCGTAGACCGTAGATTTTGATTTTTACTTGCCGACCCATTTGGACTACCCCGCTGTGAACTACGTATATAATACACTGCAGGTTAGGTTAGGTACTCACCATATCCTCGCGCGTGTCCTGCGACGAGTCGGCGGCGGTCTCGCCCGGTGCTGCGGCTACGCGGACGGGGTTCTGCTTGATGCGGCCAATTTTGAAAACGCAGTGTTCACATCCGGGTCGCGGGCACTGCGCAAGTGTATCGGCGCGCGCGTATCGTCGAATAATCGCGCGCGCGTATCGTCGAATAATCGCGCGCGCGTATTCTCGCGGTCGCGGGTTCGACCGGAGTCCGCGTGGGACGGCGCGGCGGCGGCGTACGCGCACCACGACGGCCTGGTGCGCGGCGTCGTCGGACCGGGGGTGGTGGTGGTGCGCGTTTTATCCGAGCGGAACGCGGTGAGTGTGTGCAGCACCACACCGATCGGCCGCCGTTGCTCTCGACGCGCAGTGAGATCACTGTCGCAGCATCCGCGGACGGTCCCCAGCACGACCCGACGACCGGGGAGTGGTGCGCGCGGCGTTTCACTGCGAAATCCTACGGAGAGGGGTTTAGGGGGGGGGGGCGCGAAAACCTGACCGCGACGGCGGCGCGTGTGCGAATCGTCGGCGTCGGACCGCGGGACGACGGGTGTGCTGTGTCCGGTGTGTGTGCGTGTGTGCGTGTGCGCGCGCGCGACGTGTTTCTACGCGAATGCAGTGCGTGTGCGCGGCGTCGGCGGCGGCGGCGGCGGCGCGGTTGCGTTCGCGGACGACCGCGGCCCGTCGCGCGTTTTACAGACCGGCAAAGCGGGGCCACCGTCGCAGACTCCCATTGGCCCGCGGCCACGCCCACGCGAAGTTTTTCCTTCTCCTTCCGCTCTCCCGCCGCCGCCGCCGCCGCCGACGGACGCTCACGTTTTTTTTTTTACTACACCCGACGCGGTTTTTTTTTTCTCCTTCTCCTATTCATTTTGCCGCCGCCGCCGCGATAATATTAACAATAATATAAAATATTATTGTGTTTGTTACCGCCGAATAACGTTGCAACAGTGTGTATACAGAGCGATTCCACGAGCGCGTTCACCCCGTCGTCGGTTTAATCCTTTTTTTCCTCTCCATCACTGTTTTTATTTTTATTATTCGTAATTTTAACGAGAAACTATAAATATTGTTTATGTAAAGTATATCGACACCACGGGTCAGATACTCTTGGCGGGTGTATAGAATTTGAAAAACAAAAAAAAAAAAACCGATTAATCACTTCTTCGATAAGACGATTCCGAACGAAAAAAGTTAATAATGTAAAAAGAACAATAATAGTTGTCATTTTCAACACACCCGTCAAGAGTATCTGACCCGAAGAGCGAAGAATATCCGTGGTACGCGGTATGTCCGGCTTTTTTGTCAATACTTCTTATTTTTTTTCATCTAATAAAGAAAGACAGAGAAATAATGATTGATGAGATAAAAAAAGTGTTAAAAAAATGTCCAAATATTTATTTTTCCGCTTTTCAAAATTTTCTCGCGCCAAAATGTTTCTCATAATATTTTCTCCTCGTATTTAAATGTACATAAAGTTTGGATCAAAAAATCGATAGATTCTGAGTTTTTTTTTTGTCTACATAAACTAAATTTTATTTTTATGCCGAGTTACGTGTAGGTATAATAACATATTGCATTTTTTCGTGAAAGTATTTTGCAGGATAATTCCCCCAAATGTTTATAATAATTTTGTTATGTTAAAGTTTCAGGGATCATTTTTACATAATATTAATACCTATCATTTTTATTCGGTCATAGAGTTATAAAAAATTATATTTAATAATTAACTCCTCTCTAAACCAGAAGACAATAATTAATTAATAAATCGAACTCGCATAGTTTGAACCCGTTAACAGATATCATCGTTTAATTAATTATTTGGAAGTTTTGGAATGAAACGAAGTGATCGATAATATGCACTTAACTACAATATCGTACCACGCTGTATACATGGCTAAGTAAATAATACGCACTTTCACATAAATTCGTTAGGTAAATTATATTTAATATTGTATACGGATGAGATGAAAAATACTCAATCGATAAACAATATATTCACATGAAAATTTGTACAAATCCATTGCATAATATAGATATTATTTATATAATGAATCATGCGATTGTCTATTTATACCTACTAATAGTGTATTATTATTATTGTTTTTTTTTTTTTTTTTTTTTTAATATTTATTACAATAAATACAATATTATGTAATTAAAAGTTACAATATGCATTTGAGTGTAAGAGAAAAAACAAAAAATTAATAAATAAAATAAAATACCTAACGTGAAAAACTTGAGAAGAGAGATACCCAGCAGTTATACTCAGAATATACTAATAATAATTAGAGATAGGATGTTGATGACAAATGCATTTTTTTTCCTTTAATCCTATGCAATGCTCTCTCCAAGCTAAAAATTCGTTTCGTGGCTCCCTGATTTAGAATATGGAAATTAAATTTTGCATTTTTAGGCGTTTTGGTTATAAATGCATTGTTTTTGCTTTTTAACGTCATTTTTTAACATTTTCACGTCATTATTTCATATTACAAGTCATTTTTTATAGTTTTTCTAAATTTTCGGTCATTTTTCTAATAAAATTAAGACTTTCAAGAACGATTTTACATTTTTTTAAATAATTTTATTAAAATTATTGAAGATTTTTTTATTAAAATTACATATACTTCATTGGTTAGGTTACACTGTATCATACAACTTATACAACATTTTGCTTTTACAGAATATACCCCGATGTACACACGCCTATCGAATATTATATTTATAAATTATTGTATTCAATCAACCCAATAATCTCTTTGTCGATATAATGACATTAAGTTCGATGTTCTCGTCGATTTTTTTATTTTCTTACTCAATTTAAATATGTTTGGGCACTTACAATTACATATTTTTCAATTTGTATTTCAAGCAATTTTTTTTTTTTTTATCATTTTTTCCAATTTTCCTGGTCATTAAAGCATTTTTTTGGGGTCATTTTTGGTACTTTTTTAGGTCATCAACTTCTCTACTAATAATGCATAGTAAACAATATGCGTGTGTATAAAATGTTAACCGAACGGAAAATATACAAGTAAATTTTATCTCAATCATTTTCATTTTTTTTTTTTTTATTTTTATTATTATAACGTCGAAATAAAAACAATTTAAAAAATAAATAAATGTACGCCATGACAGAGGGCGATGACGTCCTATTATAATCGTGTGCTCAACCGCTGTACAAATATACACGCCATCAGAGAGTCGTGTGGGAATCTCATTTAATTTTATGATGTGTTTAATGGACATTCATATAGGTATATTTACATTTGTTAATTAAAATATTATAATAACGAAACAGAACGATTATGCTGATGTACTTGGTACTTATATCAATATACACGGTTCCTCGAGACATTGACCTTGGGAAATATGCCAGTTTTTGAAAATACGATTTCAGGACTCGTTTTTTTTTTTTTTTTATGTTTGTCTTGACTGAATATAAATCGAATGACAACGAAAATATTGTAACATATATATATATATATATATTATTAAGAACGGATTATAAGCAAGTGGATACTATTAGCAACTATATAAAATACACTCAATAAACGTAAGTGTAAATTGATAGTATCGTTTAGTATAATAATTTAATATTAATATAATTACTTTTCCGAAAATCACGAATGGGATCACACCTAACAAATTTTGGTGTGAATTATGTCAGAATTTTTTTTAATACCGTCTGTAACATAATGAATTTCGATATTACCTAGTGTACTTATTTTTGACTTCTTTTACGACTCAAAATCGAAGGTTTTACAGCATATTATGTATTTGTATAGAGATCACACAGATCGGTGTGAGGATTTCGCGTCTATTTTCATTTATTTCTCATAGATCATACTATAAGTAATTTTAATTAAACTAAAATGAGTTCCACCCACGGTGTGAAGTATTATACCCAGAATTTTCATTATTATTAATCAATTAATTAACATTTTTATTGTTTGATATTCATAAAAGTAAAGAAAAATCTAATCAAAAAATGTCTTCGTGTACCACCAACAAGCTTTCCGCGTACCCCACGGGTTGGGAACTCCTGCTCCAGGTAAAGCCGACAATATCACTGCTAATTATTAAAGTTACAACTGGTTATTCTCAGACCAGATTTATTACATTTTATTTACCATAGTCATTATGACGTATTTGATAATATTATAGTTGTAGACATGACAAAATATTTAGTGAAGTTAATACGATTATTTACCTGACGTGTCAAAACCGCGTATGAATAACGTAAGTGTACACGAGTGAAGAGAAACATTTGTCGATCGAATTTAAAAAACAAAAAAAAAATAAACCAAAATCAGTACACCCAACACAGAGTTGTATCGTAATATATTTTGTTATAATTTTGAAATTTTTAAGTAAACACGCGGCCGTTGTCGTTTAACTGTAGTGTAAACGATTTTTGTAAGTCAATAACTGTAAAATTATATCAATAATTTGCGGGACGAATATTTTTACATATTATTCCACTTATAAGTCATACGAGTTTGTATATTTGCATTTATATTATTCTCCAAAGTAAGGTAAAACATTTTATTTGGTTTCATATGATATTTAGTACATAATATTATAATATACGGGTAGTAACGTATATATATATATATATATTTCTGTGTGATCTATTTTTACAAACGACAAGTAGAAACTCGTACACTATAATATATATTCTGAATTTGTCATTAAAGTGCCCGTTGAACACAATAAACTTACACGACACAGAGGCGTACATTGTACATATTGTATCGTGTACAATGTACTTACAACAGGATGATTTTTAAACTACACTCGCCTCACTCCTTGAGTTTTAACCCTGTATACAATAGTATGAAATTGAATACGTTTTGATTTCGTGCACAATTCGATGCACTGACTGCGATTGTGTCAGTTTCAAAGAAAAAAAAAAAAGTGACTTTATCGTTTTTATTACATTTAGTTTTTTCTTCGAAGACAAATAACTACTACTTCAAAATTAATATTCTGAAGGCTAACTTTTTTTTGTTGAACATTTTTATACGTCTTGTATTATCGAACCAATGGTTTTTAGTCAACAGGTATAATACAACCCTTATACAGTAAGGGATTTTATCATATCGTTCACGTAATTCAATTATATAAAGGAATGGATTTTATTTCTTTCCACTAAAGCATGACTAAAAAACATTGATATCATATTATTAACAAAAACAGTGCGATCCCGAGCAGGAAAAAGAAACATCGAGTTTTGAATATAAGCTTCACCTAAATATGTGCGTTGAGCATAACGTCATGTATTTAAGTTGTAATAATTTCACGAGGAATCATAACCAATTATTATTTTCAAGTTTCTTTGCTTCCTTCGTGCCAGATTTCAATAATCAAGCTCAACGTTCACGAGCCGCACACGGATAAATAAAATTATATCACGAACCAAAAGAGTCCTTTAAATTCATTTTTAGTGTATTTTATTGAAAACAGATGTTCAGTGTCGAATCTCATTGCAATAGTTAAGGCAACTCACGGAATATAACTTTCCAGTTTATTAAAATAATCGTCACTCTTTTTAGGAATTTTGTAAGGGTATCTCTATTTTTGAAGAACCCAAACATCAATAAATGTGCACATAGTTTAAAATAAATCTTTAGAATGAAATTTTCTTGTGAATCGTTTTTCAATCGATGATGAAAATAATCAAATCCAAATATTTTTCATATTTAACTAAAGATCATCTTAAGGAATAACTCAAAAAAGGTACAAACAATATATATATATATATATATATATCATCGGAACAATAATACACGTTTTAACTTTATGCTAAAACAGTTTTTTGTACAATGTCAATACAAATTCAAACTTTATACTCTTAAAGCCATAATTCAAAATTTAAAATTATGATGAATAAAAAAAAAAAAGTGTTATACTATTAAATAAGATTATTATTGTTTTCGAAAATAGAATGAAAGCCACATGCAACCACGACAAGAGCCACAATTTGGTCGCCCCTGTTATACGTACTCAGTACAATATTGTATGTACCTAACTATTACTCCAGTTACTATCGACAAACGAAACAGGATTACGATTATATTATTTCTAAAGTAAAGGTGATTCGTAGAAAAGTCATTGAATAGAAAAAAAAAACATAATATATCAACATCTATACGCATACTGCAATTCATCCGTACAAACGGTAGATTTTTTTTTTTCTAATTGCAAAGATCAGAGGTCATATTATCAAGCAGGTACCAATATCAATTAATATATTATTTCTACTTAATAATTATTCATTTCCGCGAGAAGTAGATAAGCTATTATAATGGTTTTAAAATTATGATTGAATTTTTAAAAATATAAACATATTTTCCCCATCTGGATCAGTGCATCTGAGTGCAGCGTATTTTCTCGTTCGACTTCGTTTTCCTAGAGGAAAAAACGAATTAACATTTCTTTATAGAATTTAACACGCCCACCAAGAGTATAGTCTATACACGGCGAGCGAAGAATGCCCGTGGTACGAATTTCTACTACCCAAAGTGATTTTATATCAATAAAAATAATAATATTTTTCAACTATAGAAATGTAATATTATTTTAAATTATATATTCAATACGTTTACTACGTATAACACGTCATTATTATTATTGTTCTAGAACAAGAGACACACTTTCTATCAAAGAATTCGTTTTTAATTACTATTAATATATATGTAGATAACTAATTAAAGAAAAACCTATACATACGATTCGTGTTGCCCTTGTTGCTTCTTAACGATTTTAAACTTATAATGTTGTATTATATTATATTGATTAATATTCTCTTGATCATTAGGGTCATTTCGATGTACGATTTAAAACCTTTGCAGTGATGTGTGTAGTATATAAAATGTTGTATACTCGTGTAGCTAATTATTGATATTAGAATTAATGAACAATATAATATGTTTCAATTTTTCATCGTCGATTTAATTAAACAACGTTATGCATTTACATTTCGAAATTAGTTGCTCAATAATAATAATAATAATTTAGCACTATTAATTAACTACTTACTTATGAAATTCGGTCCGTTCCGTCAACATATTTCATAGTAGTCATCGTTTACAGCTCTGGAGGAGGGCCATTTTCATCAGCTGTTTGTATAAAATAATATTATGTAAAATGTTTACTTTGTTAACTTACCGCGTAAAACACTGGGCTAGTAGGTGTACATAGAAATTAAAAAGGTACCTAAAGGAATCACAGTGGAATAAAAACAAAAATTCGTTTTGTGGAAACAATTGAAAAGGAATGTGTTAGTACTTATCAATACATGCATAAGTATGATACAATAACAATAAAAAAAAAAAAAAAAAGAAAATTTTATTACTTATTTATACACATATTATATTATAATCGTTACATATTGTTATAAAATATAATATACTTTAAATCGACGCTAATACTGCTGATCCGTATCGTGTTTAATGCGTGTATAATCTATATCTATATCCGGGAAAATTTCTAATTATAAATTTTTACAAAGTGTAATAATTGTTTTTTTTTTCCACGAGGATGAGATCTAAAGAATGCACAGCCCTTAAAATTAATTAATTTACTCTTGCTCAATTGTTTTTCTTTCTTTTTTTTTTTTTTTTTTTCGTACAATAATGAAGTAATCAAAATTAATTAAAAAAAAAAAAAA
>JAIPRM010001344.1:25649-39000 GCA_025469315.1 Stegophylla sp. TES_Ste_2020
TCGTTTTTGTCAAATTTTTATTAGTTTATCCAAAAAAAAAAAAAAAACTCGAAGAATTGAGAAATTAAAAAAATGACCTCTTTAAAGTACCATCTAGAGGCAAATCCGGTTTCAAAACGTTACTGATCGAAACTTTTGGACAAGTATTTCCATACGAAAAGTTGTACGCAGAAAAAAAAAAATTAACATCATTGTAAAAACACTAGCTTCTTCACTTCGTTCAGAAACTAAAAAATACTAAAATAGGCAAGTGAAATTTTTATTGGGGTATAGTGGTGGTCATTTTTCCCCCACTGTAAAATTTCAGGAAGAAAAAATTGCCTTCCTCCAAAAACTCCTTTGAAAATTACTCCTGTACTTATAGAGTGAGTTCATTAAAAGGACATAGTTTTTTACACGTATATTGTCAACGAACTACCTACGTTTTACGTACGTGTTCACGTGCACGAATAGAGAGTGCATTCTACAATAATTTATTGCACTCCGTACAATCTCGCACGGTCGCGTACATCTCGGTGTAAGAAGTATTATTGCTCTCGATTCGTCGTGAATAATAAAATATTATGCACAAAACAAAAATGAAATAATAATAATAATAATAACAGCGATAATGTAAACACAATAAAAATGTATGCACAGCCGCCGATACCACACGGCGATAAAAACGATCTCGTGTATGAATGCACCAGAGGTCATGTGCACCACGTAGACCGATATATATTACAATACGAAATACAGGTTTGACGCGCTGCATTATTACTATGTATAGTGCGCATAAAAGTATTATAATAATAGTCTCAGAGTCGTATGTTTCTGTGATATACACATAATATATAAATACGTTATGATAATATTATAATATAGTGCAGTGATAATATCAAAATAATTCGATCTTGAATGGTCTATATACGATGACGTGTGTGCATGGTGTAAAAAATATAATAATAATTATTATTATTATTATTATTATTATTATCCATCACTGGGAACTGTTTTATTTTTCGACCGATTTCACGTCACGTTTCGGAGCGCCAGACAGAGACAATTAGGGAACCGTTTAATTTCAGAAACGCCAGAAATAAAATTTTGCACGTGTAAATTCAAAAATAATTTTCCCCACTTCCTTAGTAAGTTATTTAGCTAAAATTACACTAATATCTGAAAGAGTAAGTAGAATAAGAGTTTTAAAAAATTGTCTTACATCCATGAGAACACAGTTTTTATTGATTATCTCAAAGAGTGAAAAAGTGAATTTAAGGGGTTTTTGAAATAAGCGATTCAATTGGGGAATCGGTAACCTAACCTCTATACAGCACGAGACATAACAGGTCAAAGAGGTAGCTGCATAATATAATGTTATACACGTTCTTGTACGGGCGGGTGGTTGCGTGTCTGTAATAAAATAATTTTTCAAATAAAAACTTGTACCTAGCAATATATTTCCTTGACTAGTACCACCCTAATCCCTCACTCCGTCAAGTTTAAATAAAAATTTTAAATTCAATTTGAAGTAGACTAGTACACGAATTATAATATAGATATACGATGGCGGTCAGGGTCAGCCTGGCCATGGCCACGAATACAGCCGCGTATGTATTTAAAAATCCAAAATTAAATCTCATATAATTATTACTGGGATCCTTTTGTGCATGAACGTGAGTCAAATCACTTAATAGTAAAAACATAACAAATAGTTGTAGATCGCGATGAAACAATTAAAAATGTTAAGTGTAATAAATATATGTACTTTTTGTCGCGTAGTATTAAAAGTTTAATTTTCGAAACGATTAAATGCGATGGAAACTATAAATAGAAGTAGGGTAGTAGGAATAATCGAAGTAATAATTTACCTAAAAACTGGTGCATGTGAGTTTAGATATTTGGAATGTTACATAAATTTTAAAGTTTGAGTATATATTATTATTGATATAAGTATTGAAAAGTTTTATAGACATGGATCTACAATACTATACATATTTTCTATTGTAACTTGTATTTTTAAATCTATTGATTCTTTATTGAAACCTAAAAATCATTTTTTTTTTTTCAGCATATTTTAAAAGTACGAATGACGGTATATAAAGAAAATATTTTGAGGCTTTTTTTAAAGCATAATAGAATATTTTAAACGTTCGTGTACCTAATAGTTTTGTTATTATTGTTATAATGCAACACAAACTTATTTGTTAATATTTTACAGTCAGCATTTTTATTCATTGGTGGAAATATAATAGGAAAATAAAAATTGGATGGGGACTAAAATATTTATTTGTTTGATATTAAGGCAATATGTATATTAATAAAGGACCTAAACGTACTACATACATATAATAATATACAGACAGACTTATTGTGAGTGATTGAGATTATATTTTAAACATTCGTATTTTTTTTTTTTCTTTCTCGGGTCCACCGTTAATTAAGCCACCCGGTTCTCGGTATTATTCCGATGAGTGTTTCGACTTTAATATAACACTTATTTCGCTTTACGCTTTTTTTTCTTGCACTAATGAAGGGCACTTGATGAATGAGCAAAGCTCATCTTAAGATATATATATATATACAGCGAAGAAGCGAGAGATTGATAGAGAGGTAGGGCGCAAGAAAGAAAGAGAATATTCCTAATGAAATTAGAACACGCTGTGATAGTTTTTTTTTTTTTTTTTTTTCACTCGTTCTTGGTAACGTTTCAAAAATACATTAAAACAGAATGAATAGATACACAAAGACGATATATATATATATATATATATATACATATACACATTTAAAAGTAGCGTAAAGGTGAAATTATTATTATTATTAAAGACTAGAAATGAAATTGAACATTTTTATTTTTGGGGCCGCGTCAGACGGACACACCTGTCAAGGGGATTGTTAGCTGTCAGTGTGTTTACCGATTTCCCTCTTATCCTTTTCTTGGCACGAAACTATTTCGTATTATAAAAACAGAAAATAAAAAATGTCACAAAGTTTATAGAAGAAAATAAAAAAACAAAATAAATAAATAAAAATCCGAGAGAAAAAACAAACGCACGTTCTAACTCGTGCTTGACTTTTTTTTTATAATTTCTAGTATTGTTCGAAATACAAGAACCACGCAAACTCTGATTCTGACATTGTGTAGAGCTGCTATAGCGTTTTCTAAACATGAAAAAATATTTTCACAATGTGTTCTCGACCCGGGTTAAATACGAATTACTATACGATAATAAGATATTTTAAATCTAGATAAACAATATTATATTAATTATATTTCACACTATATGTTAATGTAAATTATAATATTGAACAAATATCCTCAATCAATTTTGTATCAAAATCCAAAATTGTCATCCTTCAGTAAAATTGTCGTTTAAAATCTCGAAATTAACATTATATTTTGCTGTTTGTACAGGCAGTAATTATTTCTACGTGGTAAATAAATGTGGGCATAAAAAAAAAAAAAAAAATACATCTAAGATAGTTATACCCAAAGTCAAAAATTATTATATAGTTTCAATTAGTGTAGGTATACGAGATGCAATACATATTATATACAAGCCATGATAATGAAGTAACATTGTTACAGTCAAAAATTATAAACAGTGCTGCTTAAAAAGTGTTTTAGATTTTATTAAACTCATATATAAATGAGTATTGTAAAAAGAAACTTTGTAACGATTGTTTTTTTTTTTTTTTTTTTAACGTATTATGATTTATGTTCATTTAAATTAACAATAATCTATTTAATGAACGATCACTCGTTTACCTTGTAACGGGATATTACAATAAAACACTAATCAACAAAAATACACCTAATGAATATATCCAATCAATGTGTTGTTTCTCTCGCGACAATATATAAAAACAATTTACGAAATTTCAATGATTAAAACCCATACACTATATCACTGCGAATACTTAAAAACTACAGTACAGTCGTAGTTATCACTTTTCTGTAAAATATCATATCTGCAGGTAAATTGTTTCAAATATAATTTAATTTACTAGTTTCTATGGAAAATATACGTGTTAAATAGGTAATAAACCAATAAACATTTTTAAAAACCGGACATTCTTCGCAGCACATCGGATGGGGGACTTGGTTGAATTTTAAAGAAATAATAAAACATTATCTACATCATTATCAACGTTATCTGCAACATTATCATTTCATCAATTACACAATTCTGCGCGAAGCTTCAGTTTATACAAGACAATTTTATTTAAAAATTATAAAGTTTATTAAAATTATTAAAAGAAATATATTTATCTTTTACGCGGCCTGTTTTGTACCACACTATAAACTATGCTTAGAATCGGAAATTAATGAGTCATAAGAGTGTTTTAATATTTTTTTTTTTTTTTTTTAATCTGTATTAATTAATACACTTGATATTATAATTACTCTTATTTCATATATTATAATATTATGTTGGTAAAACTGTACCTTGCACATTATCTTATAAAAATACAAAATATATAAGTCCACTGACCAAGTGCCCACCATTGACTATTAACATGGTCTATTGACCATATTCATGAAGATAATTACAAACATTACAAATTTCTAATATTAGTATATTATTATATATTATTATGTGGTTCGAAAACTTTGAAACTAATATATTCAACGCGTAAAGTAATATTTTGTATTCTATTGTACTAAAAAAAAAAAATATGTTATTATTATATAGTCTATAGTATTTAAAATAATAGGTAACGATTTCAAATGATATTTTTGTTGTACAAAATAAGTAGAACGAGAAGTTCTAAACTTTGTCCTTGTTCAACCGAAATCCTACTTTTATTTCGTTCTTTGATTACTATTTCACGCTAAGCGCCTATATTATGTATAATGTTATGTTTTATGTACTCTGATTGAAAAAAAAAACCCCCCGTATTCCGTTTTAACCAAAGGAATAAAACTGTAAGCAACAAGTGAACCATGACGTCACACTCGATCGCTTGATTGCTCGGACAGTGTAAGCCACAGATCTATATAGTGGCAACTGATTATGTCTAGTGGCGTAATTAGGAGTTCGCTCTTTCGATGGGGGGGAGGGAGGACGTTTTTCAAATACGTCGGCATCAGTTATTGAATGTAGTGAATCTTAAATGATTATTTGTTCTGTTTTAGATTTCAAACGATTGGAGATAATCATTAATTTTGTCAAAATTCTGACTTTAAACGCAGATACAAAAAAATAATAATTTGTCTAATCAACATTTATAAGCCTTGATTGTATGGATAGAAAAACATTTGGAGAATTTTTTAGTGAAAAAAAAAAAAAAAAATTATCGAATCGAATGTATTTTATAGAACTACCCTATAGTCCTATCTTCTTACAATTTATTTTCTCGGAGATCTTAGGCCACATACAACAATGTGAGGTATCATGATGGGCTGCATACTAATAAGTTATAATAATAATAAGTCTTTTATTTTAGTAACTAAATGCCACATATTACATGAATTAGATATTTGTAAGGACAATGTTCGTATTTAGATGTGTCGTGTTTATGACCCAATTACTTAGGTTCAAAAGCATAAATTTCTAAATGTAACTACATTAGTAATATTATAGGCACAATAAGGTAAGCTTGAAGGGCTCTCAAAACTACTGATAACTCCTCAGATTTTTTTAAAACTGCGTAACAGATTAATACTTTTTAGGGAGACTAAATCAATGAAATAAATAAATTAACCTCCTCTACCTCCCCCCCCAAAAAAAAAAAAAAATTTTTTTTTATTCTAATTATGCGAAAAACAACCCCGTGTTACCTCTCTGTTTGCTGGAGTGGTCGCCGGCCGCCGCGGCCTGATGGGCGGCCATCATCGAGGCCGCCTGATAAGGCGGAGGGTGCAACTGGTGGCTGTTGAACGGCGACGACGATTCGGCGGCCGCGGCCGCGAGCTGCCCGGCCACCATCCGCTGCGTGATGGGACTGTTCGGCCGCGACGGCGGCGACGACGACGACGACGGCTGCTGCTGTCTGTTGCACGCCTGTTGCTGTTCCGCGACGGCGGCTGCGGCGGCCGCGGCGGCGCGGTGTCTGTTGTCTATGATGGCGGCGGCCAAGTGACGGAACCGATCGTCCGCGGCCAACACGTTGGCGTAATGCTGCTGCTGCTGTTGCTGTTGCTGTTGCTGCTGTTGCTGGTGGTGCTGTTGCTGCTGTTGCTGGTGGTGGTGCACGGCGGCCGCGGCCGAACCCGGCACGGACACCATTTGCATGGACGCGGACAACTGATGGTGGTGGTGGTGGCCGGACGCGGCGGACGAGACGGGCAAATACTCGGACAGCAGTGACTTGTTGCGCCGGCCCTCGCGCCGGTTGCCCGCTATGGCCATGTTCAGCTCGTCCACAGTGCTGAACCGGTTCATTTTCGACTCGTACGCGTACAAGTACTTGACGTATCTGCGGACGAGGAGAAATTCGACGTAGTAGGGCGTTTTATACATCCTTTTTACAATAGGGCGCGCGCGCGCACGTCAGGGAGGGGCGGGCGGAAAAGAAGTGTTAAGTGACACGTAATTATCCTCTTCCCCCACCCCGCAGGATATGGTAAATGTCAGCAATGAAATGTTAACCGTTGATAATAATATATATATATATATGAATAAGTTATTCATTTATGTATTACTCGTAGCTACAAATTTCTAGGAGGAAACGATTGTCTTCTGCATAACCTCCGTGAGAATATTCACGTCCGATCAACACACACTAGCGATGTGTAAAGACAACGAAAAAGAAGTACAACAATGACAGAAGATGAAGGTTGGATAGATTTTGTATCCTTAGTAGGTAATCATAATAATTGTCAAGTCGAACGTAACAACGAAGTTATTGAAACAGTTATTGATAAAATTGGAATGCAAAAACTCAATTTACTATTTTTCTTTTATACATTGTGTTGGTACAATATCATACGGGGCTTGGAAGTTGAAGCACTAAAAACCTTACACTTAAGCGCTTATAATAATAATATGTATTAAGAATTGGGAAATAACAAAAATATAAAAAAATTAATTTGTTTATTAAAAGAAATTTTTGAAATTAATACAATTTCAATAACAGGTATTGTTGGTTTCACGAACGGTAGTTAGAATATTGTATCAGTATTTAAATATGCGTGTTATTTATTGATTGAATATGAGGTAAGTATCTCAACACAACTCAAGACAAGACAACCATTAATTTTTAAGAATACAAGTTACTTAACTTTTATTTTATCAATGAAATTTAATTGATTAAAATTTCAAACTTCTATTCAATGTCTCTCAACACAATATATTTCCAAGAAATATATCTCTGGGAAACCTAGTCAAAAACGAAAAAAATAAACAAAGACGACAGATTATTAAGAATAGTAAAAAAAAATGTTGATAAAACTAAGCCAAATGTGCAGTATTTAAGATGTATGCATTTTGCGCACAATCTCCAGCATTAAATTTGAAACGGTTTTTATTTTTTATCTATAAGCTTTTAAACCATTTTTTAATTTAATTATTGATTGACTGGTTTTATTTTTAAAACGTAACAATGAACTTTTGTTTTTATTTATAAACCATATTAATCTTTAACTAATTTTACTATGAAATTGTAATAAAATAATAAATGTGTTATGCTATTGTTTCTTTTAATCGATATTTTTGATAAGAAAAATATCTTTTCAAATATATTATAATATATTGTTCGGAGATATTATTTTTTCTAGGTAATATATTATCATGAGAAACATTTTGACCCATACACATAAAAAATAAATAATACATTTTTTTTTTTTTTTTTAATATTCAATAAGTACATACTGTGTGCGCAACGTAAAAGCAGCGCTAGTGATGGACGGTGGTAAGCCCAAGCCTCGAATTATCTCTTGCCATAACTTTTTGGTGATGACCGCGACGATTCCGCCTCGTTGTACGACCAATTTGTACAGAGTGTACAAGTCCAACACGCGTTTCGCCATGATAGGAAGTCGGCTGATAGGAGTCCCTGCGAATTAATAATAAAAAAAAAAATGTATATAAAAAAGATGCTATTGTACCCAATAGTTTCGATTATAACTTAAATTCTAAATTTCAATGAAAAAAAAAAAAAAAAAAAAACTGTATTGAAATTATATTCAATAAAAAAAAAAAAAATAAAAAATGCATTGGGAAGAGTTTGTTGGAGCGCGTGACCATGGCATAACATCACATTATATACACCACGATATAATATAATATATATTTATAACAACGAATAACAATAAAAATAATGTTGACTGTACGATTAGGTCTAGGAAGGCGAATGAGACTATTTATTGTACATAATACACAATTGTACATTCAACAAACATTTATACTGTTCACTCGTGCGATCTACTCTAGATAGTTTGGTTCCATAATTTGGTCTCAGAACCTATCTACGTCGTACTTAAATGATCTCGAAACAATCCAATATAAATTTCTAAAAACAATAGCGTATGTCACTAATACTAATAATCTCTAGTAACTCATTCAAAACCGTTCAGTTTTCATTAAGTTTAGATTCGATAGATCTAAAAAGGAAAATTTCTGATATATTATTCATATAATAATATGATCTGAAAAAATGGCTTCATTGATTGTCCATATTTACTGGCGTTATTGGGTATCAAGGTTCCCACATTCAACTCGTACTAAAGAAAAGTATTAACAACGTATACAATTTTATAATATTTTTAATTTATTTCATTTTACTCGTAAAGTTATTGTTTATTGTTATTATGTTATTTAAGTTTCCGTTCTCGTAATTCGTCAATTATATTTGTAATCTTATATTTAAAGGGCTCAAGCCCGTCAAAAACTTTTCTAAATAAATAAACAAAAACACATTATATACTCTATTATTATTATTATTATTACTTTCGTGTATTGTAAGTAGTAACATAATATAGAGACGAATAATCTAATACAAAATCGAGTATAATATTTTTTAAAACACGTCATTACACGTGTATACATATAAATTCATATTATATCTTTTATATTATATAATTTTGAGTACGAATATATATTATACAAACAGGCAGAGTAAGCTGCGTGCATTTATCGGCTTTTTTACGACTGATAATTACCGGCTTGCGCGTACTGTTTGTATATATGAATATATATTTGTATGTATACATATGCAGTTGGAATCATTTATAATAAAATGAAATTAGAGCTCTCTCTCTCTCTCCGGTCGGTTTGTGCGTGCGCGTACAGCGTACACATATTAAAAACTACCCCCCCATAGTAATAAAAAAATAATAATCATAAAAAAAAAAACCCAAATGGCAAATGGCAATGCACGATGTAATATTGAAGTTCGGATACTATATATTATACAGGAATTTGCTTAATTTCCTATTTATCTCTAAAATCAATTTAAAATATGAAGTTAAGTCAGCAAAGAATTCAATTTTAGATTCTGAACGCTGTGAAGAAGCTAGTGTTTTTACAATGAAGTTTATTTCTTTTTCTGTGCACAACTTTTCGTATGGAAATACTTGTCCAAAAGTTTCGATCAGTAACTTTTTAAAATCGGATTTACCTCTAGATTGTACTTTAAAGAGATCATTTTTCGAATTTTTCAATTCTTCAATTTTTTTTTTTTTGAAAAAAACTACCCGAAATTTGACAAAAACGACTCGGAAACTATTATTTTTTGATCCGTACTGTATGAAAATTTAAACAAAGATAAAAAATCATATAAGAAAGATTTTGGCGCAGGAAAATTTTGAAAATGTGAAAAAGAAATTTTGGACATTTTTTTCCTCGTTTATTTTTTATATTATTAACTTCCCTCGTTCAGAATCGTTTTATTGAAGAAATTATTTATCGTTTCTTTAAAAATCAATACACCCGTCAAGAGAATCCCACTCGTCGTGCGAATTATGTCCGGGTTTTTTTTTTATTTTAAATGTGTCTTTGAATATAAAACAGATTTTTGTATAATTTTTTTTTTCAAAAATTCGATTCGGAGATGAAAAAAAATGATGATGCGAATTTGTATTTCATTCGTTTCCGAATGTAAAATCATAAATCATGTTATCAAATCTTATTATTAAGAATTTTCGGCCAATATTGTGACTTTTAATCGTACATTCAATTTAGAGGGATTTAAATATCATTTAGTGTTTTTATACTCATCATATTTAAAGTTATTTTACATTACTTTATTTTTTTAAAGCTACAAAAGCCACACTCTAATTAATTATTACATTATTATGTACCTATTAGTTATTATTATAGTAGCCAGAAAACAATATAAATTTTGGGGCGAAATAATTTTTTTTTTTATAAATCTTATGTACCTGCTGCCGCTGCTGTACCCGAATACATAATATTATTACACGATATCGCCCGCCGCCGCAGACACATTTCTCCATTGGGTCTTTCTCATTGGCTGGCGTCCGATCGAATTAAAACACGCCCGTTTTATATAAACCTACTATAATAATAATAATAATAATAATAATAATAATAATAATAATGTACTCATCCGGCCGACGACGACGACGCCGGCGCCGAGGCGAATGAGGGGGGAACAGACACGCGGCGCGAACTGCAGCAGCAGCAACGTTGTAAAAACAATATTTCCAAGTCGTCGAACACTATACAGTTGTGCATGAAATATATATATATATACATATATATAGTGAAAGAGCAAACATCTGACCTGTGGAGCAAAATCCCCACCCACGAAACGATCAAGATGTTTTATAATATTTTTAGTTTTTTCAAAATTTACCAATTGATTGATTGGTAAGTGATATATTTTAATATTGATACTATATAAATTTAAAAAAAAAAATATATATATATATATACATATAAATATATACATAAATAGATGGACCATTACTCATCTCTAGGGCCCGGATTCCAATGCAAAATGCAAATTTATTTTGGTGATTTTAGGCAAAATGCTTTCCAAGTACATAATTTGTTTCATGTAACAATGAGAACTCAATAGTAAAACTTTTCTTTTGCATTTTTCGATTTTTTTTTTTTTTTTCATTTTTAGAGCATGTTTTTGCATTTTTCGGTTATTTTATTCATTTAAAGGCATCTTTCAACAATATACTTACAATTTTTATAATGTATAGTATCTGTACATAATAAAAATCAATGATTTAAATTTAACTAATTCAAAATATTATACATGTTTTTTGGGGGTTTTTCCTTAAAAATATTTAAAAAATCTTTCTATAATTGCGATACTGTCTATATTTTATCTTTACTCGTGGGGATGCCTAGACTTGGCAGATAAGAAAACAAATTAAAATATAAAAACACGAAGGACCTTTTTAAGGGCATTTTTGGCTGTTTTTTAAAGCATTTTTCGATGGTTTTCAGTGCAATTAAATCCGGGCCCTACTCATATCCATCCAATTTCCTACCTACAAAAATTTTCAGAACTTGGCGCCTGTGGCATTATACTAACATAATCGAAGGGATTTTGATGCAGTTTAATATTTTGTTCCATCGTCTCATAAACATTGTAAGTGTGTTATAGATTTGAT
This sequence comes from Stegophylla sp. TES_Ste_2020, assembly GCA_025469315.1. Lineage (NCBI taxonomy): Eukaryota > Metazoa > Arthropoda > Insecta > Hemiptera > Aphididae > Stegophylla > Stegophylla sp. TES_Ste_2020. Next base: position 37,171 of record JAIPRM010001344.1, read on the forward strand.
ATTTCGACTTAATTTTCCTTTTTTTTTTTTGTTTTTCAAACCTTATACTTTTAAGTATTTTCGCTAATTTCTCATTTTTTAGGAGCATTTTTTTTTTTTTACTACAATTTCATAAACATCAAATATAATAATATTATTCTCATGAAAAATATAATAGTCTGTGATTAGCATCGAACGTGTATAGTATATATATTATACTATATTTTGTATACTCGGTATGCGACTCGCATAAGAACTTTTTCCGTCAACAAAAACTGGAATCATTCTTATGCCTATTTATTAATTGAACGCACACGATATTTTGTCCCCAGGGGGAGGATACCACCCCTATGTCTCAGTGTATATAAGATATTGTTGGAGTTTGTATTAAAAAATATTTTGAATAAATACAAAGATAATGATTATGTGATATCAGATTATATTATAGAAATAATTTTATGTATTTCGCATAAAATACACGTATATATTCAATACCTCGTTATACATAGGTATAGTTTTTTGATATGTTATTTTCTAAATTATATATTGTTTGTGTACATAATATATCCCCTAGTTACAAAAGTACACACCTACTTATTATATATATATATATGTATTAATGATACCTATACATATTGTTACGAACACGTTTTATTCTTTCCAGTCAATTAATAACGATTTATTATTATTATTACAAATAATATATATTATATGCTCGAACTGAAAACCAAAACACTTACCTCTATTATTTCTACCACTTCCTGTGCCCTCGATTTCGCTATGAAAAACAACCCCTCTCTTTAAATATTATTTTTAATGAATCTCAGTCACCACTATACGTATAACACGTATTATTTATAATATTATATTGTGGCATGTTAAACAACAACAACACTGTTTTATTAACAACTACGTCAACCCACCATATATACTTATACAAGCCCAGCTATATATACACATATATACAGGAGAGTTGGTCGTCGTCGTCGTCGAGAAAACCGTATAAATTATTACCGCCCCCACGTACATATATTAATAATGATAAATAATAATAATAGTAGTACAATAATATAACAACAGTTGTCGTCGATGAGGGGACGACATCAGGTTTGTCGCGTTGTTAAATATAATATTATGTTATTGTGCCGCGTATATTATAATACCTATTTAAGACGTGTATAAGACAAAAAAAAAAAAATATATATATATATATTTCGAAAAACCACGATTGTTTTGAATATACGGTGTCATTAAGTTACGTGTGTTATTGTCGTGTCACCTCGTTGACCGCCGCCACCACCGCTGCCGATATCCCAACTATACGACTGAGTGTAAGCTCTCGTATATATATATATACGTATATCTACCGCCCCCACGTTGGCCTGCTGGTTGCAGAGGTTGACTCCGGCACCGAGCGCGAATACAGAATATTAATAATAATAATAATAATAATATTTATTTAAATAAATATTTAACACCCCAGAGGGTATAAGAGTACAGTTTGTGGGCAGAACTAAAAACTGAAAAATATATCGCTAAATTAACAATTGAGGAGAAAATCGAATACAATATTAAATAAAATTAAACGTCAAGATTTAAATAATTATAAATACAATTTTAAATTGTAAGCGAAGTGAAGAAGCTAGTGTTTTTACAATGATGTTTATTTTTTTAATTTTTATTTTTTTCTGTGTACAACTTTTCGTATGGAAATACTTGTCCAAAAGTTTCGATCAATAACTTTTTGAAACCCGATTCGCCTCTAGATTGTACTTTAGACAGGTCATTTTTTGAATTTCTCAATTCTTTAATGTTTTTTTTTTTTTTTTTTTTTTTTTTTTTAAAAAAAAA
>JAIPRM010001345.1:0-38973 GCA_025469315.1 Stegophylla sp. TES_Ste_2020
AGGGAGAAAAGCTCGGGTCCTGGGGGGGGGACCAGTGACGTGTCGTTTCATTTCTGTTTTTAATACACATAATGTGCCAGTGCAGCCCACAAATACTATCTAAACAATTTAACAGTGCATAAATAAAATAATCCACGTATTTTCTAACAATAATTATTCAATTAAATCATTTAATAATAGGAATATTATTATTTGCAATTAATAAAGCATAAAATATTTAACAAATAAAGTTATAACAATAAATATTTTTAAATTCTGAGTTAGAAGAAGCTAATATTTTTACAATAATATTTATTTATTATTTTTATATGTATACGTTTTTGTATAGAAATATTTGTCCAAAAGTTTCATTCAGTAACTTTTTGAATCAGAATTTTTCTCAGGAATGTATTTTTGGAAATTTTCTCAATGACTTTTTCTAAAACGAGAAAAACTTGCAAAGTGTGAACGTGAAGTACTTTAGACACTTTAGACAGAAAACGAGTGAAGAAATTTAAAACGGATCAAACAGCGCATAGTGTTTCATATAATGATGTTTATTATTATTTTTTCTTTTTTTTCTGTGAAAATTTTTTCGTATGAATCTACTTGTCCGAAAGTCTCGATCAGAAACTTTTTGAAACCGGACTTGCCCCTAGTTGATACCTTAAAGAGGTCATTTTTTGAATTTCTCAATTCTTCAATATTTTTTCTTTGGAAAATTTGACAAAAAAAAAAAAACTCGGAAACCATAATTTTTTGATCCAAACTTTATGAAAATTTAAACATAAATAGACAATAATACAAGAAAGATTTTGGCGAGAGAAAATTTTTAAAAAGTGAAAAAGAAAATTTTGGACATTTTTTAACATTTTTTTTTCTCATTGAATATTTTTTCAAATTATTTATTAGATAAAAAAAAAAGTAAAGTAAACTGTAAAGTAATGTAAAGTAAAATAAAATAAAGCAAAGTAAAGTAAAGGAAAGAAAGCCAGACATACTTCGCACCACGGATATTCTTCGCTCTTCGGGTCAGATAATCTTGGTAAATATGTTCAAAATGACGACCATTATTGATCTTTATATTATTAACTTTTTTTTTCCAGAATCGTCTTATTGAAGAAATGATTTATCGTTTATTTAAAATTCCACAAACCCACCAAGAGTATCTGACCTGAAGAGTGAAGAATATCCGTGGTGCAAAGTATGTCCGGGTTTTTAAAAATTATTATTAATAAATTTCATCCTAAAAAAATTAAGCTAATTATTCATATCATTTTTTTAAGTCAAATTAATTGTTTAATACATTGGATATAGCTATGAACCCAACTATCTAGTGTATTTTTCAATTTCTGACAAACATATAGTTAAGTTAAAATTAATAAAAATGATATAATTTTTTTTTTTTTTAACAAACAATTATATTAGGTGAAAGTACATTTTAAGAACTAAAAAATATTTATATTTGAAATTTTAACTACAAAAATTAACATTGATGTGTTGCATTTTCAAAAACCTTCTTTTTATATTAAAATTTTAAAAAATGCTCTCAACAATCAAAGTTCCATCTGGTTTTGCTAGGAAGTTATAAAAGAAGTTCTAAAAAAAAATTGATATCTGATTTTCAGATACGACCACGATTTTTCTATTAAAAATCAATGTTCCATAAACTGTAAATATTCTATAATTTGTCTGTTCTTTTTCCGATTTTTTTCAATCAAACCATTGTAAAATACTTAATTACATGTTTATAAAAAATTTGATTACATCAAAATATTTACAATATAATTATCTATTTAGGTACTAAGTTTCGAAAAGATTGACCGCACCAAATATTATTATATGCATCCAAGTGTGTAAATTTATATAAAACTAACGGATTCCGTCAAAATGCTAACTTAGTACTAAGTTCTTTTATTTGTTAAATCGTACTGGGGCACTATGTATAGATATGGCCACTCTAGTTCTAAATTTCGACGACGTTTCCAGTCCCAGTACACTCCAGAGTACATACATGGAATTATTTTTTATTAATTTACCCATTTCGTAGGATTTTCTTTGTAGAATCAAATTATTATAAACCTACAGAATATAAGTACAGAAGACTATTAAAATATTAGGAGAAAATTAAATTTACCATTGTTTATAACTTTTTTCTATCAAATGTCATCAAACTTGATATTTTATTTATATGTCTCATAATAGATCGATCTCGTCGATTTGTGTAATGTTAATAATAATTTACTGTGGTTATGTGATAATACATAATCTGCGCGAAATCACTGGGATGCTGTCGAGTTGGTAGTTGGTATGATACAATATAATAATATTCCTCAAAACAACGGTATTTGATATTAATAATTCATCATATCGACATTTTTCCGGATAAATGTTCCAGACGAAAAATTGGTAAGTGATTAGATACTGAAAAATCAACTGTAAAATCAATTTGTGAGGCAAAGGTAACGATTACAAATTATTTTTTCTGTTTGTTCAAATGTGATGATGAATTTTAATATGCGTTTTTTCGTTCTTTGGTGATTTGTTATAATACTGAACTTTTGTTTCTAGAACATGTGGGTCGAGACTGTTGTAAACTTGTATCATCTTTCTTTTGGCTTGTCACTGTAGGCGCGTGTAGAGATCTTAATCGAGTGTGGCACATATTATTTAAAAAACAGCCAGCCATTTTTTTATCATATTCATGAAGATAATTTTATTATTAGCTTTAGAGCAAAAAGAGAATGTTTAGGTTGCTTACTTATTCAATGATATTGTGTATAACTAGCACACTTTTAGAATTTCAAATTATGTAGAATCTCTCAGTTTATTCTTTGGTTTTATTCATACCGTATGTATTTATTTATTTATTACATTTTATAAATATTTGTGATATGTCAAACGCAGCCGTGGCTGGCATACTTTAGGGTAATGGATAAAACCGGATATTAGGGGAAACTGGAAAGTCATAAATATCGATTGCTTGAGAAGAAAAAAAATATTTAATACAAACTCATGTCATTACTAAATTACACGTGCGCGCACACACACACAACACGTACAAATTACAACAGAACAGCTATAAAAAAATATCACGAATATTCTTTCCTCCACGGGTCAGATACTCAGGGTGGGCGTGTAGAATTTTAAAGAAATGATAAAAATCATTTCTTCAATAAGACCAATGATATCCGTCAAGTTGGCACCGGCACATGATGCTAGGACAATAAAATGTATATCAAACATTTACGAATGAAGAAAGTTAATTATATAAAGAACAATAATAGTCATAATTTTCAACACACTCACCATGACCATGGTGAGATGCAAGAGTATCTGACCTGAAGGACGAAGAATATCCGTGGTGCAAAGTATATCCTTTCTAGTCTATACTTTACTTTACTTTTTTTATCTAATAAATAAAGAAAAGGAAAAATAAATAATGAGAGAAAAAGTGTTAGAAAAATTTCCAAAATTTTTTTCATATTTTCAAAATTTTATTGTGCCAAAATGTTTCTCATATTATTTTCTATCTATGTCTAAATTTTCATAAAGTTTTGATCAAAAAATGGTTTCCGAGTTTTTTTTTTGTCAAAAAATGGGTGATTTTTTCCAAAAAATGAACGTCATTGTAAAAACACTAGCTTATTTTTCACTTTTTTCAGAATCTAAAAATTGTAAAACAATACCTTCCTAGTGATGCATCTTGATGTTAATCTTAAAAAAGAGGTGATATCACAACAAAAACATATCGCCTACAGCTACGTGTAAAAAAAGGCTAATTAAAAAATAATCAATCACCATTTATTATGTATCTCGTAAGTGTACAGCATCATATAGTTGTGATATAATTTGTGGTAGTAAGTAAAATTTTCGATTTACTTAGCAAGAGCAAATTTTTATCTTCCATAGTTAGACAGTATATTAGTTGGACCCAATGAAATACTTATAATTCGTCAAAGTGACAACTCTATTTATCTATGCGAAATAATAAATACCTATTATAAAATAGATCAGTATCAGTACTTTTTCTGTATGAGTTTTTATAATACATATTATTGTTTTTTTTTTTTTTTTTATATATAAATTTAAAAACTTAAAAATTAACGTAAGGAAAAAACTGAATTAATACGGGACAGGCTTTTAAATATGGGAAAAAATGTGTCTCGTATAATTTTGTCGGGATAACGGGACACAAAGTTGAAATACTGGACAATCCTGTATAATAAAAGACGTATGGTCATCATATTTTAGTCGTCTGCTTGTTTTTAATGGTATTTAAATTAAAAATCTAGAATTTGCTTGAACACATTATAAAATCACAGATTTTAGCTATACATTAACAAAGTAGGATATAGTATACCTATATGTTACCTGATGGATATAGTATACCTGTTAATTACCTAATAATAATCCCGAATAAAAAAGTTTGTGTTAAGTTAAGTTTTAGTGTTACTTTCAGTGATATAGAGGAGGGTATGCGCTGCATACCCACATCCCCAAATTTTAAGAAGTGCGTATTTCAAAGAATAAAACTTAAGAATACGGGTATGCGTTAAAGAATGTATGTATACTCAGTACCCACTCAAGATAAAACATTAAATAATTGTATTAACTTTAACAAGCAACGTAAAGCAAAGTAAAGCAATTATGGGTATTCTTCGCTTACATAAGTACTTTGGTACGTTAGAGAAATCATTTTTCAAAATTCTCAATAGTGATTCAAAATATTTTTGTTTAATTCAAACTTTATGAAAATTAAAATTCATATGTATTTTAGTGGAAAATGATTTTTAATACCTTGAAAAAAATGTTGTAATATTTTTTTATAAAACTTTTTTTCTCATTAATTTGTTTTTAATGCTTTTATTATTAAATAGTGGAATATAAAACTGGCTGAGATTTTTTTTAATATATATATAAATATATTATAATAAACTGAATTTTTCAGTAAAATCATCTTGCATAAACTGAAGCTCCGCTTAAAATTGTTTTATTAAAAGAATGATTTATCGTTTCTTAAAAATTTAACTAAGTCCCACCAGAGGAGTGAAGAATGCCTATGGTGTGATGTATGTCTATTTTTTTTTATTCCCTCAATATTTCAAAAACACTCCATATTAGTTTCTAACATTTATTTTTGTCGTGACTTTGGAAAAAATGGTTTATATGTAGCCATGTAGGGTGATTTTTATTGGATTAATGTCTATCATAATATTTTCAATTTCAATCTATTTAGGTATATTTTCAACATTTTTAAATAGTTTAAAAATTATTGTTAACTGTGTTAAAAACTATAGAAAATTATCACAAGAATATATATTTTTTAATTATTACCTATTGATATAATTGTAGAAACACTAGAAACAATAACCTGAGTCGCACCTACACAATATTATCTTTTTTTTTTTTGTGCTAGATTTAACTAGATAAATGGGCGTAGCTAGTATTTCAATTGGGGGCGAGCACAAAAAAAAGTTGAGATTTTTTGGGAATTTTTTCTATTTCTTCATCTCTTTTGCTTTTAATAATTTCTGGAAGTATTCTTTTTTTTTGTAGGTAAAAAAAATAGAGTCTAGATTAATTACATAAGAACTACATAAGAAACTGCCGTAAAGTAGTTGAACCGCATGCTACTAGCTAGATATTCAATTTATCTTAACACGTTCACTGCTGATGACATAATTTGGATCGTTTGTGATGTGCAGATGACACCAATCAGTGTCTTTTTCACATGCTTCTTCAATCGATTTAATTCCAGATAGTGTGGGGGCTTAATCATTATTTTTCATCACCGTTATTCTGTGTATAATACTGTATATATGTATAAAAGTTGTTCTTCAAAGTTTATATTTTTAGGCATACGACAACACTTAAATGGTTAATATTTTTGTATTGCTATTTAAATGATACACACATGGATATATTTACAGAAAATAGATCCATAGTGAACGTATTCAGTAAATCATACACTATCATTAGTCATACAATTTTTAATTGTATGGGGTTGTACTCATTCAAATAAAACGGGTAGTGCATGTTAAAACAGTTAAAATAAAAATGGAATTAACAAAACCGAATAATTTTGATTTTTAATCGGTTCGTGTTTTACTCTAATTTAGAATTACCTATACTGATTAATATGTATTAATAGAAATGGACCTTTAAACAAAATGATAATTTATTATTGTAGCTTTATTATCATACAAATGAAAAGACGTCTTTATATTTTATTATTTATTATTCTAATGTATGATATATTATATAATACCACAAAAAAAAACTTTCTCATGTTCATTGTATACAATAATATTACATTTAAAACGTTAGTCATTAGGGTTTATTTACGCACTTGTCATTCAAACAGTCGAACACAGAACTGCAGACACTACTGCATTGTATTATAGTAGGTCGTATGCGTTTTGAAAAAGTGATTGGTATACTCTAATATTACCATTACCGCTGTGAATTCGTTTAAAAATTGATATTAATGAATAAAACACAAAACGATTAAAATTAAACTCTTAATTCCAATAATCTACAGATAGTGGGTAACCAATTGATACAATATAAGATGATTAGGTGCACGATTACACCCGTTCTACACTAAACTATTTTTAGACTTCATATTCTTATATCTTATTTAATGTTTCGAGAGAATTAAACAATTTAGTATAACGTATAAAAATATATAACTCAATTTCAGGCACGAGGAGGGGTGGGCAAGTGCCCACTCCTGCCCCACCATTACTACGCTCATGTCTAGATTCATACATAAATATTAGCTTTAAATGATACTCAGGTTCTTAAATTTATTTTTTGTTCCTTTCCTACAATTACCTCTAAATTGTATACCAATTGTAACTGTTTTACAAAATTTAAATAATTTTGTGAGTTAATTGATGTCTGGTAAAAACGTCCACTATACCATTGATTATAAATACTGATCCAATGATTATACATTAAACGTAAATACTTCCTAAGTTTCACTTGTAATAATTTGTTAATATTCCAACGCATGGACCGAAAAATCGAATTTTGATATCATTGTAAATTGTTTTTAATGGGATGGTCAACCTACAATACATTTTTTTAGGGCTACATCATTGGTTACATCATTTGATGTGTAAAAATTTTATTGGCATGTATTATATACTTATACATGTCAAATTTTAATAATAATAATGGTTGATATTTAACTAAACTTGCTGTGTAATTAATTAGTTTGGATGTAGATTACAGTTTTTGATCGGAGCGAGACAAATATTGAAGGATTATTTATTTAGAAAATATGGCGTGTACACAAGACATATTTTACAAAGACATTCCTGTGTACTGACGTTGTTCAGAAGGCCCCACAAAGGTCGCAATTTATATAGCCCAGGATCCCGCAAACTCATGCGCTGTCACTGCACATACTGACATACTAATATACATATTATACAAAATGCGAGTAGATTATTTGTATTTCATATTTATACAAATAAACACACTAACACACATGCACCGACGCACCAAAGATTTTAATTATAAGTCTGTCACTAGGACTGAGTAGACGGATTCTAGTGTTCACTCAGTACACATACTTCATGACAGTCAACAACATATTTTTGTATTTTACATAGTTAGTTTATTTTACTAATGTATTTAATTTAATAAAGTACTGACACTGAAAATAGCGTCTTGTGTTAAATAATTTAAAAACATTCATCTCCTTGGATTGATTTTCAACAACAGCGTGAACTGTTTGTGGATAAAAAAATTTTCTCTGGACTTGGGGCTTTTATACTTTTATAGAAAGTCCCGGTTCCAATGAAACTTAAAGGAGAAGAATTATTCGAAATTATTCTAAAAAGATATACATTTAAAAAAGCGGTGCACATCTTGCATCATAGTTCATAGACAACCTTCACTTTCCGAGTAGGATAAACTTGGTAGGTGTGTTGAATTTAAAAAAGAACAATAAATCAGCGAAATTTCAGTGTATTAATTTAATACATTTTAAAATTGAAAGGTTCTTTCATAACAGTACAAATTGGATCTAATTATAATAATTTGAAGTAATATATAAAAAAAAAGTAAAGTAAAGTATAGACAAGAAAGCCAGACATACTTCGCAATTACGGATATTTTTCGCTGTTCGGCTCAGATATTCTTGGAGGGTGTATAGAATTTTAAAGAAACGATAAATCATTTTTCCAATAAGACGATTCTGAACGAAGAAAGTTAATAATTTTAAGAACAATAATAGTTGTTATTTTCAACACTGAACACACTCACTAAGAGTGTCTGACCCGAAGAGCGAAGAATATCCGGGGTGCGAAGTGTGTCCTGCTTTTTTGTCTATACTTTACTTTACTTTTTTTATATAATAAATAAAAAAAGAAATACAATTTAACGAGAAAAAAATATGTTAGAAAAATTTCCAAAATTTTTTTCATATTTTCAAAATTTTCTTGCACCAATATATTTATTATATTATTGTCTATCTATTTTTAATTTTTCATATAGTTTGGATCAAAAAATAATGGTTTCCGAATTTTTTTTGTCAAATTCTGGGTAATTTTTCCAAAAAAAAAAAAAAAAAACAATTAATAATTGAGAAATAAAAAATATGACCTTTCTAAAGTATGAAAAAGAGGTAAATTTGGTTTTAAAAGGTTGCTGAACGAGACTTTTGGACAAGTAGATCCATACGAAAAAGTTTATACAGAAAAAAATACCAAAAATTATTGCAAATACACTAGCTTCTTCATTTCGTTCAAAATCTAAAAATTTTTGTTTTATAGAATATTATTAGATCAGTATTGGTTTATAAATCTGTAGTTAAAAATGTTTATGTTCATTAATTGGTGTGGGATTACATATGAGTAATGGCTGCTTATGAGTTATGAATATACATGTACTACAAATATTTTTAAAATAAACAGAATAAATTAATAATATAAAAATACAATTTTTGTTCCATTTGAAAAATTATAAAATATTGTTACCAATAGATGGTTGGTAGGTTAGGTTTAACCTAAGGTATACTACGCGGTCTTATATACAACTTATACGAGTAATAACCGACAACCGTGGACCGGTGCTTTATTGACTATTGTTATCAAACAGTAAAATATTTATTGTAATCTAAAAATTAGGGTTAAAAATTATCATAGAATAAAATTGTTAGAAGAAAACAGTCCCAAAAAATATGTTGTCATTTTTTTGTTAATATGTATAGAAATTTATAATTATGCTTATGTATTTGATGTAAAATGACTAAATAATTAAACGATTATCGAAAATAGTACACGCATCACACAAATAGATTTATCTAGATATTTATGTAGATTTCCATAATTTATATCTTAGATGTCAATTGGATATTTATATATTTATTTATCTAGATAATATTATGTAGAATGTAGATACTTACTTAACTTTTATTTAGATATCAGTGATATCATTCAACACTGATTATAATACAGATTTTCGTGGTGCCTATTATATCGCCACCATCGTCCGTCGACAAGTGGCTCTGTGCTCAATCAACGTTTGCGTTCGCGAGACACATTCGACATTCGCATTAACTCTTATACTGAATGTTATTATTGTCAGAGCTCGAAACTAATAGCACAGAGGTGGTCAAACTTTTTTTTGGCAGAAATCTACTAAGAACGAATTTTTCTTTTGAAGATCGACTTCTATAAATTTTTTTTTAATAATTATTGAGTATATTGGGTTAGGTATACTTATACCTATTTATATCGTATTGGTATACTAATAACGATGGTATCGAATTTTCTCAGTGGTGGACATGTAATTAAATTTACTAAAAATTAGAGACTTCTTAAAATATTAACACAAAATTATTATTTTATTTTTTTAGGATTCTCTGTTTGATTATGTAAATATTCACCATAAAAAACAAAAAAATAATCAACTTAAAAAAATACGAGTTGGGTAGAAAATAGAACAACGTGAACATTTTTTCTAGTTCTTACACTAAAAAAAAAAATATATAGAAGAAAATAAGATTTTTCGTAAGTAGACCACGAAGCCATAAAGTAGAAAATATGTAAAATAAGTATGAAAATATGTATAAGACAACAAAAAAGCAAAAACACACCAATGTCTCGTTGTAACGTGACATAAATATTCATGGCACCCGTGGCTATATTTTTACTCGAACCAAAAAAATAAGCAAATACCCTATGTCACAATGTCTGATTATATTATTGTTCTCTTCTCCTTTAAACGCACGTACGTATAATGTACCCCAATGTAATTGTGCCACCGAGAAATATTTGTCATTTTTGATATTTCGTTTTCATATACGTTTTGTTTATTCTTTTTCACGTGGATTAATATTATTATTATGATAGAATGAATGCAAAACGTACAGATTTATAATTTTTCGGAGACATAAAAGACGCTGTATTATACGGGGTGATTCATCAAACATGTTTACCCCCCCCTTTCATTTTTGGTCGTAAAAATACAAAATTTATCATAGTTACATAAAAACTATGTTTCCCATAGTTTTTTTTTCATGTCTCTTATCGGATGCCCTGTGAAGATACAAACATTTTTTCTCCAAATTATACCTCCCCCCTTTTTTCACAGTAAAATTGTAATCAGGTTTTATCGGTGCCTTTTGTATTGAATGCATTGTTTTAACAGTTTTCATTATTTGTGTGTATTATCGCTATAATTTAACTGGAGCATAAAAATTCATAAATTTGAAAATAATATAAAATAAAATATTATTTTTTTGTAGAATTAACGATGTTAAAAAGTAAAAGCAGGAGATCATTCCTCAAATAATGAACCATAGATTTACGTAATTCACAAAAAAAAAAACAAAGTTAAGCGTTGCTGATATGAATGTTGCAGACTGTGAAAAATAAAACTTCTGTTTATGTCTTCAGTAATAACAGTACTCAGTCAATAATCCAATAGCATGCTAAGTATTAGTACAAAAAATGACTATTATAAGGTAAGAGCTAGATAAAAATGTTTAATCTATGTATTTATCTTGATAAAAATTAATGATTCTATTTTCGTATTAATCTGATCTGGACGTATATTTATTTAGTAATCTAATATTTATCTACGAAGATTTTATTTTGCTATCTGAACACTGGATATTATGAATATATTATACTTCATGCGACAAAAAAATTTTACAAAAAAAAAAAAATAATAATAAATCAATTAAAAATAAAAGAAGAAAAAATAAACATCATTGTAAAACACTAGCTTCTTTTTTCCACTGAGAATCTAAAATTCAGGTGATTATAGTAAAATTCAGATTGAACACAGAATTATTTTTCTCTCTTCCGGTTATTAATATCTGTAGTTTGTTTTATTCCTCCTCACCGTTAATCTAAATATTGAGAATCATTTTCAATTTAATACGGTTTGGTAGTTATTCGTTGTTTTTGATCTAAAATGAATTTGTTAATCTAATAGAATTTGTCAAAGAAATGTTGAATCAGTTTTCCAATTTTATTTGCATTATAGTAAGAGGAGTCAATTTACAAATTCACTATAAGTAGTTGAAAATGAACTTAACGTTTTTAAGAGTATTTCTAAGCTCCAGTTTTAACCTAAATTGACATTTAGTTTTAATATTTTTAATTGTTTTCCTATAAATAATCAGTCGGCTACCATCAAGAGGGTCGCGAATCTCAGGTTGTATTAAATTATAACACAGTGTTTATTACAGATCTTATGTTCCGGGAGGAGGGGGTTGTATAGTGTATAGTTATTTCCCGGAGGGGGTATACATTTTTATCATGGGACGATAGTCCCCTTCGGTCACCCCCTGATATATGCACTGCTGATATAAATGCATTAAAGCTTAAAAACGGTTATTTTGACTCGGCTTACAGTAATACACTAGTAATAAAAATTACTGTTGTTGAAAATTTTGGGTGGACCCATACCCACATAGCCCACCCATTGGATCAGCGCCTAGTAATTCTTAAGTCACGTGATTACGAACGCGCACACCCGAGAGCGGTGGTGGGCGCTCTGAAGGTGGTCGCGATTATGTGCCAGTGGGACGACCGATCGATTTGCGGTAACAATTGTTGACTCACATATAGCTTACTAGTGCAGCTCAACTCACTCTTACTGTCGCACGTCTACCGTTACCATCACACCGCCGAATCACGAACGCAAAACGTCGGAAACCAGCAAAAGCATACGACACGCGGTAATATTATACAAATTTTATTTTACTTTTTTTATTTATTTTTTTTTCGTGTATTTATTAAGACGTACGATAATTATTGAAAAAAAAAAAAAAAAACTGAATTTTCAAAATTTCAAGATTTCGTGGTAAATAGGAAAATAACAAAAATGTAAATAAGTAATACTTGTAGTAGAGGTGGGTAGTCTAATTAGCTTTAATATAAGACACTATTTAGACAGATTCGATAACACGCCTAAACAATATTAAATTATTTGAATCCAGAGAAATATCAGCGTGCTCAGACCTGAAAAAAATCAATTTTTTATTTCTTGTCTTGAAACGTGAGAGCTTGAAAAATAGATACAAAATTGTGAAATTTAATTTCCCAAAGTGGGTATTCTTCGCTCTACGGGTAGGATTTGGCAGGTGTGTTTCGAAAAACGATAAATCATTTCTTCAATAAAATGATTCTGAGTGGAACTACAGTTTATATAATACAATTTTACCTAAAAATTATAAAGTCTATTAATATTATAAAAAAAATTATTTTGTACTCAGCCAATTTTATATTCCACTATTAAACTGAGAACAGGAAAACAATTTTTTATGAGAATAAGAAGAGTTAGAAAAAATTTCTAAAATTTTTTTTTTCACATTTTCATAATTGTTTTAGGCCAAAATATTTTCCCCATATTACTGTCCATCAATATTTAAAGTTTCATAAAGTCTGAATTAAAAAAAAAAAGATAGTTTTTGATAAATTTTGCTGATCGAAACTTTTGGACAAGTATTTCCATACTACAAATGGTTTTCGGGGGGGGGGGGAATAAACGTCATTGTAAAAATATTGGTTTCTTCACTCCACTCAGTACCTAACACAATGTCACAATATCAAACTTTTTTACTATAAAAAAAATAGTAAAATTTTGCTAGATTTTTCTTGAACAACAGAGATCTTCAAAATTTAGATAACGGATCTAATTGTTTAAGATGTTATTAGAATTACATTTGCTAGGAAAAGTGCAGTGAAGAACTGCGCGTTTAATAGTTTATACACTGCAAATCTTTAAATTTGAACATTATATAACACAAAAACACAAAATTCTGAATTTTGATAACTTTAAGAGTTTGTGGCAAATAGTAACTTAGTGAAAAGGTGAGTAATTAAATTAGCTTTTATATAAGACATTAACGTGATTATAGTTAAACAATAAATATTATTAGTTTTTGTTTTTTTGCATGGGGTGGGTTAGATATATAAAGAAAAATTATGGGGGACATACCCTTACCCCCATTTTTCCCTCGTATATCGAATTATTGATTAGTTGATTAACGAGCACAAGCGGCTATGATGGGTAACAACACTTAATCCGAAAACTGCGGATAACTCATGGAAAGAAAAAGGTTTCGATTCGAAAAAGTACTGCCTACCGTAACTTTTTAGAGTTCCTGAGCACTCTTCCAGGGTGGTTTTTCATTACAAATCGAACATGGTTATCGATTTAAATGACCTTGCAACATGAGCGAGCCTGGTGGACCCGAGCGATCCCGGCGGATTCGAGTGAGGGGAGTTCCACGTAGTGAGTGAAGTGAAGTGAACATGAACGGGCTGCATATCACTGTCCCTAACAAGTAACGCCAGAATTCGTTGTACTTACGGGTGCGTTGCAACTTGTGAGTAATTTAATATAATTATAAACATGGTTCGAGACTAAAAAACATTGAAATATGCGCTTATATAATATTATGCCATAATATACTTAAAAATATGAAAAAAAAAATATTAGTAACGAGCACTTAATAAAATAAACAAAAAATATTAATTATCGTACACCTAAGTTATACAATTTTGTTTTTATTACTTTGGCGTTTTAATATAATTGACGAGTAAATTAATACCAATAATTTCAAATTGAACAATTTAATTTATTAACTATTTATATGTTAAACTTGTGAACAAGGGCGCAGCCAAAGGGGCGGCTGGGGGGGCAATAGCATAATATATAGAAAATATTTTTGGGAATAGCCATCATATTATAATGATGAGCAATAAAAAAGAAATAAAATTCAAACAGAAAATTATTTTAAACATTATACATTTATTACTAAATGATTGTGTACATTTACGTAACGCACTAACACGTTAGCCATAATAAATGGGTACATGAACTATTGATGCTTTTGCATCTCTTTTTCTATTACTTTAATTCCGCTACTCGTATCTACGAAAATTTGATTCCTGTAATATAGAATTTAATGGCATGATTTTAATTTTACAAATTTTTAATTTTTAATAAATTTTATATTTTACGGTCATATTTTTGTATTCTTGGTGAATATTATATTTGCATTTTAGATTCTGAGTGGAGCGAAGAATAAAGTGATTTTAGAGTGATGTTTATATCTCTTTTCTCTTTATGGAAACACATTTTCAACATCCATGTCCCTGACACCTCTATCTTGAGCTTTTTTTAAAAAACCTGATGCGATCGTTTAAGCTACGTTCGTACCGTGCCTATATTCGTTCGTACCCTTGGTTGAAAAAGTTATGAACTTTTAAAAAGGAGGAGGTGCCAGGGACACGTCAGCAACCCCACCACGAGTTTTTCACAAAAAATTAAAGCCATCCGTGTGAACTACGTTTGTACCTGATTGTACCGTTATTTTTTTCGCTTGTACCCTTAGTCCAAAAAAGGTGGTCATACTTCGCATCACGGGTATTCTTCATTCCTCGGGTCAGATGCTCTTGGTGGGTGTGTAGAATATCTGTAGTACGAAATATATCTCGTTTTCTTGTCTACACTTTACTTTACTTAACTTTACTTTACTTTTTTTGATCTAACAAATAAAAGGGAAAAATTAAATGAGAAAAAAAAGTGACAAAAAAAATTCTGAAATGTATTTTTAGATTTTCAAAATTTTCTTGCACCAAAATGTCACTCATATTATTGTCTATCTAGGTTTACATTTTCATAAAGTTCGCATCAAAAAATGATGGTTTCCGAGTCTTTTTTGTCCAATATTGGATAGCTTTTTTCAAAAAATGACCTCTCTAAAGTACCAACTAGAGGCAAATACGGATTCGAAAAGTTGCTGATCGAGACTTTTGGATTTGTAGATTCATAGGAAAAAGTGTTAACAGAAAAAAAAATAATAAACATCATTGTAAAAACACTAGCTCTTCACTCCGTTCACAATCTAAAATTGTGTTAGAAAAATGTCTTAAGGTTTTCAATTTTTTCACATTTTCAAAATTTTTTTGTGCCAAAATGTTTCTTATATAATAATATGAGAAACATTTTCTTGCACCAAAATGTTACTCATATTATTGTCAATCTATGTTTAAATTTTCATAAGTATGGATATAAAAATGATGGTTTCCGAGTCTGTTTCGTCAAATTTTGGGTAGTTTTTTCTAAAAGAAAATTGAAAAATTAAGAAATTCGAAAAATGACCTAAAAAATACCATTTAGAGTTAAATCCGATATCAAAAAGTGGCTTGGCCGAGACTTTTGGAAAAGTATTTCCATACGAAAAAGTGGTCACAGAAGAAAAAAGAAAGAAAAAAAAACACCCTTGTAAATTCTTTGCTTCGCTTAGAATCTAACGTTTTAAAGTGGGGGGTGCCAGGAATATGATTGCATTCCTTCTAGAGTTATTGAAAAAAAAAAAAAAAAATGAAAAACGCTCCACTCGTTTGCTCTACGTTTGTGCTGGATGAAAAAGTGAATTTCATTGTTTGTACTCAAATAAAAGCACCATAAAGTTACGCACGTGTTTTAGGGTCGTGTGATACTGGGACTTTTTATAAGCCTGTACCTCTTCCGCATTTCAATATACAATTTTCTTTTCATAGAGGATTATTTGATCATCGATCATCGAGTACCCTGCCATATTATTTAGTTTATTGTTATTAGAATAAAAATATTAATACTCAAACTTTTTTTACCCCCCATAAGTCGCAATTATTTGAAAATAAAAATCCTCAATTTCAATTCTGCTGATAAAAAAAAATTGCAGAAACAGTGGAAAGGCACACAAAGACTCAACCGATAGGATCATTATTGAAGAAGTTACGATTTTATTACTATTCAGCAATCATCTGGTTCATAAAATAGTATTTTTGAAATATTAAATTCTTTATTTTTTTCACAGAATTTTTAAAAAATTTTCGACTACATATTCAGAGGTAATTTTAAAGACATTTTTACTCTAGCTGTAAAAATACCGTATTTCTAACTGTATGTTGGGAACCCAGTAGAAACGCTTTTAGCTGGCATTATTAGTAAAATGTAAAAAAATACATATTATTTTTTTTTATGACATACGAATCATTAATCCTACTTGAGTTTAAAATAATATCTGCTTAAGTTTATTGCCTAACACAGACCACAGTCCACGAAATAAATATAACAAATAGCACCAACGTATTCCAAATGAATAGCATCTAAACTCTTGTTTAATACACCACAATCGTCATTTTCAATTTATCACGGTAAAGTCCTTCCTCAAGACTAATAACTTTACTGTACTAAATTAACGTATTGACATAAATTGTTGTAGGTTTTTAACAAAGTTATGACATTTACTTGTTACTGTGTAAGGGGGAAATAAATTTAAAATATTTTAAAACTTCTAAAAAGGTAAAAGTTATTCTTTTATTTATTTATCGCATAAAATAACTGAGTACCTAATAAATATTTAATGATAAAAAAATATAAATAAAATGTAATACAATATATAATAATATAAATTAATAATACATTTTTAATGTACTTATATTTGTACTTATATTAAATTATTTTCGAAAAGAATGTATAAAGTAGGTATTTGAATCCATTTAGAAGTACTCTGAATTTTACTTCCCTTATTTTTATTATAATGTAATTCATTCGCATGTCTCTTTTTGTGGTGAACAATGCAACATTATTAGATATAATTTAAATATTGTATAATAATCTCCAACATATCTCCATTGTAAGTAGGCACACTGCAGTTATGGGTAATTTATTAAAATATTTCTAATTAAAATATCTATTACCTAAGTATTAGTTAATGAAAATAAATAAAAATAACTGGGTGTGTTTTATTAGAGTATCCTTTCAATCATAATAAATTAGGTTATAATAAATTAGATATATTATAGTAAAATTATTATGATAATAACTAAGTAATAATTAAAATTAATTTTATAAGGTTAATCTTTTGCTAAGTATTGTGACGAGTATTCTGATGAACTAAACGCGATTTACAGATTTACTGTGTGAAAAAGCTAGTGTAGTATTTGCAATTATATATATATATATATATATTTTATATTTTTTTCTATAGTACTTTATATGGTAGGATACTGGTACAAGTGGTACAAAAATTATATCCGATATCTAGAAATTGTTACTACTTACCATCAAATGTCTTGTTTTTCCAATTTCAGTTAAAAAAAAAAAAAAAAAAAAAAAATTAACAGTATAAGAAAACAAAATATATTAGTACAGTAAACGATGCTTTTTAGCAAAAAACACTACCTATTTCTCTATCTATCTTCAAAGTTTTGTTAAGATTCACTTCACTATAAATAGACCAGTTATTATTATATATGCGTTTAAAGTTAGACTTTCAAAGTTTCGTTGACAGCTTAAACAGGATAAAATTTATTTTAAAATGTTATCATGTTCAAACGAGAACTTTGTTAATAACTAGTAATATGTCAAGCTCTAGCACAAATTTTTATTTTAGTTACAACTAAATAGTTAAAATAATTTCGTGACTCTGCATATTTACAGTTTTTGATCGAATATAAGAGTGTTATTACATTTTTTAAAAGCTATATAAAAAACGGAAAATTTCCTTTGATATTTAAGATGCAAAACGTAACTTTTACCGCGAAAAGCGGTCCACAAAAAAGGCATAATTACATAAAAATAATATTATTTATTTCTTTTTATTAAATTTAGATTTGTATTTAATATTAAAAAGCCGAACATTCTTCACATCTTGGGTATTTTTTGCTCATTCTGTAGGATACTCTTGGTAAATGTGTTGAATTTCAAGGATATGATAAATAATTTCTTCAATAAAGCAATTTTGAAGGGAGTTTCAGTTGATACACAATAAAATAATTGTCGGTTTTAACTTAGGTTATGTTAAAGAACTCTTATTTCATTGTGTTGGATGACTATTTTTTTTTTCGAGTTGACATGAGTTGTTAAGTCGATTACCTACTCCAAAATTGTTTGTATGATATAAAATGTAAAAAATTGAATCTTGTTTTTTAATATAACTTCAAAAATTATGGAATTAGAAACTTGAAACATTCACCAACTACAAAAATTATCACTTAATAAAAATTTTAAATATGTTTGACCAATTTTGAAGTAACTTTAATAATTTGAAAATATTAGAACTTTCTCGATTTTTGTTAGTTTGTTAGTTTTATTTCATACATTATGAATTTTAAATATAAAAACCTGAAAATTGTACACTAACATCCTAATAAGTAAAAAACGGATTTTGTATGAAATGCATGTTGCTATTTTCAACAGCATATACATGCAGTCAATGAGTGTCCACAAATTATTACTCATTTGATTAAATATCAAAATTTTATACTGCATATTTTAGTATGTATATTCTGACGTTAGTGCATGTTCTGTATATTTTTGCATATTTTAACAAAAAACCGTACAAATATACATCCAAAAAGGTGTTGAGCAAAAAATTATTTTTCCATCCAATTAACATATTACATTACATTTTTTGTACTCTTTTTCCTATTTATATCATCAATGTATCTACTATTTAATTTAAATAAAATATTTTTTACAATGTATCAATGCTTAAAAATTAAATCAAAATTTAACAAATAACATTTTTGTATTGCATATTTTCTATATAAAACATCTTACCTTTAGTTTATGAAGATTTTAATAAAATTAATAAATAATTATCACTGCAAAATTAAAATGAAGTAGAAAATTTAATAAAAATTGAAATTTAATTTTGCATCTTTTGAATGTTTTTGCATTTTTTTCTTGCATATTTTGACTTTTTTTAGAGCATGTTTGCATGCATATTTTACAATTTAAAATGCATATAAATCCTGTCTTTACTAATAAGTACTACTAATGGCATTGAAAAAATATCGGAAATGTAAGTCATGTTTTTTTTTTTTAGCTGTTTAAAGTTAAAATTTTTATAAAACTGGTCATTTTAAACCATAAAACATTATAATCTTAAACTGGTTGAAATTCTCTTTGAGCTTAATATATTGCTATATTGTATTGTAAACAGTGTCTTCTTGTCTTCTTATCTATACTAATACTAATATATTATAAAGCTGTAAGTGCATTTTTTGTGTTAAGTAAACTCAATGACTACAATTTTGATCAGATTTTTTTTTTACATTTTCTTTATGATTACGTGAACATTATAGGCATTAATTTAGTCCCATAAAGTTAGAAAATAATTAGTTATTAATAATTAAAATAAACTTGTAATTGCAACCTATTTGCGGCGCGGTGGCCCTTGGGTTTCTAGCTACCTGTAATCTGAACTTTTTGTTCGTCAAATTATGTGTTCAACATTATCTATGAGCAGATATTAATAAAGTTGTTCCGAGAAATTTATCGACAAAAATAATCTGGTGCATTGCGCGTACACCAACATATATTATTTATTTTGTTTTTATTATCATTACAAATTCTCCAAAATTTAGGAAAAACGTCTAAATTACTTTCTTTTTTTTTTTTTTAATCAAAACTCTATGAAAATTTAAATATTAACAGATAATAATGTAAAAAAAATATTTTAGATCAAAGACAATTTTAATATGTGCATTTTTTTTTTTTTTTACACTTTATTTTATCAAAAATATATTTTTTTTTATTCTCACTTAATTTTGGAATGTAAAACTGGCTGAGAACTAAATATTTTTGTAATAATTTTAGTATCACTAATTTGTCATTGTGAATAAATTATAGTGTACCTATACAGAGTTGATTCCTACTTATTTTACCATATCTTTTAAACATTAAAATACAACAAAAATAAATGTACACTTGAGTATTTCCAAATGATATAGGTGTGAGTAAATAAATTAGATATAATATTATGTATATTTAATAAATGAGTACAAAATTATTCAAATGTTTTAATAAATTAAATGGTGAAATTTTAAACGATCGTTTTTGATTGAAAAAAATTTGTTTAATTAATTGAATTCTTATATTTTCGGTCTTTTTGATCTATTCAGTTGTTATAGAAACATAATTTATTTACATTAAAATCGTATAAACACTTCACCGGGAGTTAATAATGAGAGAAAATTTCAAGTTTCTACACTTGATAGTTTTGGAGTTATGGCTAGAATAACTAAGGTCGATGTCATGAAAATTTCTTTTATACATTTTTCAGCTGTTATTAATCTTTTCGATAATTTTCCTTGTTTTTGGAAAATATATTGAGAATTTTGAAGAATTACTTCTCTGAAGTACCACTGGAAATTAATTTTCGATGTTAAAGTTGCTAAAACAAACTTTTAGTAATATTATTTCTATACGTAAAAGTAATCCCATAACATGCAAAATAAATAATGATCACTGTAAAAACACCAACTTCTTAATTACCACTCTAAATATAAAATGAAGTATTTTACCACATCAGATTAAAATAAAATTTATTCGATATAATTTAGCCACTTCTCAAAAATTCGCCGCCATGTGGAGCTGCATCGGTCACTGTGCCTTGAATCCGCTCCTGTGCATAATACAATTTTATATTTGCATTCTCTGTACTTTAAAACGTATTTGTATTAATATATCGTTCTGCTAAGTTTTACTAAATTTATGATGGATATGCTTCAATTATCGATACGACACACGTTGTGGTGGCATTCCAAAATCTTATACATTATTATAATCTCAATTATTGCTCACTATAAAAATAATGATTGATATAAAAATAAATAATATACAACCTTTGTGTAATAGGGTGGTTATTATTTTCCCACTGACTGTGCTACCCCCTCCCCCCACCGTTTGTTTTTAAATGAAATTACAAGAATGTTGAACTTCTTATTTTGATGCTAACCATTCATCATAGCGAGGAGAAATTCATAACATATTCAAAATTGAAAACAAAACTGAAAAAAAAATGACTTTGATGCCGTTATTTCACCGGAATTCCACGAAATTAAATAGCGCACACACTACGTAAAAACGTTATTTTTTCTTCGTCTTTGTCTCAGCGTAGAGTTTCGCCAGACTCTCGAGATCATAAGCGTTCTTTTACCTGCTTTTGCGCGAAGCAATTCAATTAGGGCACTCGAATAAAGGCGAGAAGTGCGTTACGGTCAAAGAAAAACATTTAATAAATTATTCGGTGGCTTTGTTCTACACTATCCCTTTTTCCCCACCAAAAGCTTGTTTCAGTCAACAATTATTATCATTTGTCATATTATTTTTCGAATGTTCATGCAGAAAATAAAACAAATTAACTAATTATAATATGTACCTAATTGATTTTCCAAATCGAAGGGACTGGTACAACAACCGAATAATTTCATTTTTAAAATAACAAAGAAAAATAATGTTAATTGATAATAGTGTTATAACTGTATTACTCTTATAATTATTATTTCAATATTATTAGTATTTTTTGATAAAATTTTTATCAACACAATGGACACATTAACAAATATATATTTTTTTCAATTTGAACTAATTTAAACACAGACAAATTCCGTAAAAAGAAAAAAAATCTACGAACGTTTAATAAATAACTTAACTTACAAAATTGGAAATTTAGAGATAGAACGAACGCATCATGTCTCTTTATGTACATCTATAGATTTGTTATGAGACAATTATATATTTTTAATGGAAGTTTGTTCGCTGTTCTGAAAAATTTATAAAATTGCAGATATCTGGTTGATACAACATTCGATTATGTTTTCAATGAGCATTATATTTCTAAAGAACAATTAAAAATCGAAAAATAACATAGAAACGACAGAATGATTTTTGTTTTATTTCATAATGATGATAAACTGAATGCACTGCTAACAAATCAGTCTCTTTAGTTTCTTTTTCACTGTTCTGCAAAACGTTTCAAAATGATTTATAAGACGTGCATAAATAATAAATAATAATAAAGTATGAGCAATACATGGTGATTTCTAAAATTGTAATTAGACACCACGTATTAAAACACAATTAAAACTAAATAACAACGAGAAAAAAATCATTTTTATCATTTTTATTTGCGTGATTTTCAATTATATTGCTTATAAGCAAGGCTAGGATTTGTATGCAATAAAAAATTGTAAAATATGCATTTTATTTACCAAAATATGCGAAAATATGCATTTAAATTTTTATAAGATAAACACAAAAGTATAGTTACAAAAAATATTTATTTATTGAAATTCATCAATGATTGGCTATTTGTCTTAATATAATAGAATTGAGAAATTAAATAAAATAAAATAATTTAAAAAATATATGTAAAAATATACATTTTATCCAAAATATGAAAAAGCATGCATAATAAAAACACTACCATTTATCTTATCATGAGGTGATTCGTGGACATTACTGACAAAATCAATAATTAGAAGTCACAAAAAAAAAAAACACGCTGTAGCATATAAATCCTAGCCCTGCTTATAAGTGAGAGATGGAGTCGTAATTTTTTTAGTGAGTATACGCATAAATGGCCTCGATAATATAACGTGAAGGGTTTTATTCCCAGACCCCCTTTTTAAATTCGTTTTCAATAATTACCACGTAATTTTTATTCTCATATTTGAATATACTTGTACACTATAACTTACTTCAATTTATCCATATACATACATTGAAATGAAATTATTCAAATTAATAGAAAATACTACAACACGAGACTGTATGACTTCCTGACAGTTATGTACGACTGGTGGTGGTGTTCTGTTGCGTTTTATCAGTGACATGTAATAAGTTTTCCCGATGATGTTTATATATATGTATAGCTATGTTATAGTCTCTATCATTGATGTATAAATATTATGATTAGGACTCGGAAGTTGATGCATTTTGCTTTTCTTTTTGAAATTGTTCTGACGATGCTCTTCTAGCAAAAAATGTGTTTCAATAGCATGTGATTTTGAATAACTAATTTTAACTTTATTTTTTTTTTTAGGTCTTTTTTCTTTTAATATAACTTTTCGAAATTTTCCGGTTATTCTTCGATATTTTTAATCATTTTTATTCATTTCCAACTATAGCCGAAAGAAAAAATATTGTGTTCATTAAAAATCAAATATTAAATCGTATCTTTCATCGATTACCAGGAAGAAGGTTTGTAACTTTTGAAATTTGCTCCAATTACTTCAGTGGTCGTGGAAAGAAGTTTTTCTGAATATCAATATTTGTTTATTTAATTGTATCAAAATCAAACAAGTTCTTAGAGGGCAATACAATAATTTTATATACTGAAGTAATTTGTAAATTTTCATATTTTGTATTTTAAAAATAAAAAATAAATATATGTTTACATACTATTTATACATTTTTATAATTTATATAATTTTAAAGTAATTAAAAAAATGGTCATATTTAAATTTTTTTATTTTTATATAATTTTTAATGTCTTTAAGGTCATCAACTTCTGAGCTCTAGTTATTATATTTATGCGCTTGTAGTATCTAAACTATAAAAAGACGTGTTTTTGTGAACTGATTTTCAGTAAAAAATTTACTGTTATCACTTATCAGTAAACATTAGTGGCGGTTATACATGATGCTCAAAAGGAGAGGGCGAAAATATGAATAGTCAAAAGAGCTATTTAATAATTTCTATTTCGAGCTTATTATTTTAGAGTTATATTATATTAATGATAAAAAATTATTGATTTGGAGTTTGAATTGTATTTTTGCTCCAATGTTTATTTAGTCATATTGGACAGGTGATAATATATTAATAAATATTAGAGCCTCACCTTAAAATGTTAGTTGAATGTGTATTTCATTTCTTAAATTTAAATAATATTTTTGTATGCATAATGCTTACGAGTTGAAACCTATTTAATACCATTTATTAGTTAAACATTAACAAAAAGCCGGACATACTTCGCACGATGGGTGTACTTCGCACGACGGGTGGTATTCTCTTGACGGGCGTATTAAATTTTAAAGAAACGATAAATCATTTTTTCAGTAAAACGATTCTAAACGAAGGAAGTTAATAATAATAATAAAAAAAAATGTCCAAAATTTTTTTTCACATTTTTAAAAATTTTTTGCGCCAAAATCTTTTTTATAGGATTTTCTATCTATGTTTAAATTTTCATAAAATTCGGATCAAAAAATGACGGTTTCCGAGTCGTTTTTGTCAAATTTTGGGTAGTTTTTTCCAAAAAAAAAATTGAAGAATTGAGAAATTCAAAAATCTAGAGGCGAATCCGGTTTCAAAAAGTTATTGATCGAAACTTTTGGACAAGTATTTCTATACGAAAAGTTGTACACAGAAAAAAAAATAAAAGAAAAAAAAATAAATAAACATCACTGTAAAAACACTAGCTTTTTCACTTCATTCAGAATCTAATATACACAACACAGCTTACCTACTTAGAAAAATAAAAGTCTGTTTAATTTGGATTTGGGTTAATTTAATTTAAATTGTTAATAAATATACGAAGAATTTTCATTATAGTATTTGAATTCATATTTTTTTTTATGACTTTTAATTAAAAAAAGATATATAATGTATAATATTTATAAAATTAAACATAATAATAATCCACACGTAATATACAATTCACACATTTGCATACTATACATATCTGACCCAATGTGATTCGAGGTAGGATTTCGTGCGATTGCGTAATGTAGAGCATGTCCTAAATCCTATAGAAACAAGCTACAAATCCAAATCAAATTATGTAAATTTATTTAAAGAATTCCCATGATAGGTATATAGCAGTGGCGGTTATACATGATGTTTATGGATGAGGTGAAAATAAAAATGTAGCATAAAAGCTATTTAATAATTTCAAAACATCAATTTTTTTTATTTCTGAACTTATTTTATAGTTATATATTATTGACAAAAAAAATTATTATTGATTTGAAGTTTGAATTGCATTTTTTCTTCGATGTAATAACTAAATAGAGTCATATTATAGGACAGGTAATATTATATTTACCTACCTACTCATGAGATTTATACATAACTTATAATATCTACTTTCGAACAGTTGAAAAATTCTGTTGTGCTAAAGCAGCACTAATTGTAAGTGAAAAAATTATGAATACAGTGATCCCCGCTTATTATAATCACGGTTAATGTCATCAATAGTTTGTTATTATCGAAAATTACGGACCGGATGTAGACATATATATATAAATAAATTATGTCTGAGTGAGCAATACGATATAATGTTTTCAGTTTGAAGTCATCAAATTAAAATTAAATACGAGTATTTAACACACAATTAAAGTTATATCGTCAAATATCAACGTAAATGATATGTATCAGATCAAAATTTTACTTGGTGGTTTTTACTTTATCTATCAAGTTAGTACCGTCATTTGTCTGTATCGCGCTTGTATTCATCCGTCCTGTATGTGTAAAATGTATGCGTATTCATTTTTTGATTTGACGTACTTTTTGTTTTTTTTTCACTTTTCGTTTAGTGTTATCAGTCGGTAAATTTTATCAAAATTTGTTCAGTACCACAGTGATTACATTAAGCGGGAACCACTGTATTTGTAAACATTGATTTTGGACATGAAATTACAGCTTAAAACGCATTGTTAGGAATATTTTTTAATATAAAATATATGGTACACAATTTATTTTCTATATAAATAAAATTAATGGTATTAAAATGTTTAATAATTAAAATATCATCAATTATTTGTTATTAAAGTGTCTAAATAAACGTAACAAGTTGAAAAATACATTTTTACCATCAGACTCACTCATGTCTCCTACATTTTGTGCATTCTATTTCTTTCCTTGATTTAATATTATTATGCCAGATTGAACTTCAATAGAATATTTATATTCTATAGAATTTATTTCAATAGAATATTTATATTTAGAATAAAAATTAAATCGTTAGAAAAAAATCTCTAGATTCAAACATATTACCTAATTTATATCAGTAGGTAACAATCTGAGCGTTTTTTTTATTCAAATAGTCCAGAGTGCACAATCCATTTTTATTTAATCTGTTATGTAATAGATAATAAATTTATAAAAATCAAATCCCAAGGGAGAGGCGATCCATCTATCGTCCCTCATTAAAACCGCCACTGGTAAACATACTACAAGAATGGTTACTGAGCGAGTAAACTGTTTACTGAATATCAGCTAAAACCGATAAGGTTTGTTCAAAACATTTATTTATTTATACAATCGGTAGATTTATAGATGAAAAATGTAATGTATCCGTATGGCGTATACCCGCGTATCATAACATATAGCTCTATATGTATACGCATTAATAGAAAAGTAGATGCTCCACTACATCACTTTTTATAACTCGCTGTGCCGACAAAGATTAATCTTTGTTTCGAAAATATTGCTTATTAAATATTTACTATTTGTCCGACAGGTGAAAATAAACAAACATTTTTAGATAGGTTAAGCTCAGCAACCGGTGGTACGCTAGAACCAGGAACGTAGGGTGGGGGGTTAGGGGTTCAAACCCACCCAAATTTTTTCGAAAGTTCATTTTATATTATTTAATTAGTTTTTACTACTCGTTTAATATTATAAGAGTTCAAAACACAGATATTGCATTAAGTCACTAAAACTTCAAAAAATATTTCTTAATTGCAATGTTGTTCAGTTTTTACAGTATGAACGACGTTTATTGAACGTAGACTATTATTTTATTACAACCCCCCCCAAATTTTTTTTTTGGTAACATGCCTGGGTAGAACAACGGTAAACATTAGAATAGCAAATATCCAACAGCTTTTAATTACGTACTAGTCTTCATTATTTCGTTTTGGAATATATACTTATATATAAATACATTTCTCTTGTAGTTATTGGAATTTACTGAAGAATAAAATATAAGTTCGATTTTTAAAACTTTGGAGCGTTTCGAATAACACAATGTTTGATCCCTCTACAAAAATATAACCGGGGGTTACGTGAAATAATGGCGACAGTCGATGGATACTCAAATGAAAAAAAGGTACAGAAACGCTCGTCCAGAGGATTTGTGAGAGTGAATGTTTACGGATTACTCCGGATTCTTCTCTCTGTCACCCTTAACTTTAAACGTTTATATGTCTACGAATATTGGTCGAACAATGGAAATCAACATTTTTTATTAATACACCTTGTTTGAAAATATTCCATCACACTTTAGTAGTTTCTCCGTAAGACAAAACTAAGAATTTAAAAAAATAAATAAAACTGTAAACAGTAACTTTATGACGTTATAATTATAAAGTATGCGTGCGACTATTTTTATTATTTGGTAATTGTTTCATGTTCCTAATTCCATGTTTTTTTTGAAGTTGTGACTAAAAAAGCCGGGCACACTTCGCACCATGATATAGTGTGATTAAACGTAGTTTTAAGTGGCCAAAAGTCCTGTTTTTAAAATTCTCTAATTCATTTTTAGATTATGATTTATTTTTTCTTATAAAATTGTATGGGTAAACTTTAAGTACAAAGTAAATTAGTTGATTATTAAATATTATAGAGCTCTTTTATTAATAAACTTTTAAATTTTTTCTAAAAATTTCTATTATTATGTGATTTATCAAAATTGAATTTTATCACTCAGAATAAGTTTAAATATTTTTGATAATATCAATTCATAATACCTGTTATAATATTGTTGAAATAAAATTTTAAATTGGGCAAATAACTCAATAATCTGTGTCCACTTTAGTATTCACGAAAATTATTAACTTTGCCGTGTTTTGAAATTTAAAGCTCTTATGATCAAAAATTGTCACAACTAATTCTCATAAAAATGGAAATAAAAGTTGACATATATATTGGACATTGCTTTACAATTTTCCACCCCAAAGACAATAAATTGAATATAACTATAAGTTGATAAATCTACCATTATTTAGATTAGCGGTCATTTCAGTCGTAATTTGAAAATTATGCCGCATTTAAAAAAAACAAGTGAGGAATCTTTTGGTAAAATAAAATATTGTGAGTATTTTAAATTTCAAAAGGTATTCCTAACTCCATTTTTTTTTTTTTTTTTTTTAAGTTGAGACTAAAAATCTTGCATACTCACCTACTTTTTTCAAAATAAAGTTGAGAAATTATTTTTTTTCGCTTAGTATGCGTATATATATATATATATATATATATATATTTTTATTATAATTTAACTGAAATAAAATAACTTGAACTTTTAAAATAATGTAAATCGTTTTATTTATTTTATATCAATTCTTTATAGATTCACCATGAGCAAAGAAAAGATGCATATTAACATTGTCGTCATTGGACACGTAGATTCTGGCAAAACTACAACAACTGGTCACTTGGTCTACAAATGTGGTGGTATCGATAAAAGTACAGTTAAAAAATTCGAGAAGGAAACTCAAGAAGTACGTTTTTTAATTTAACACACATGCATGTATATAGAAGACTTTTATTATTTTATACCTGAATTTAGATGGAAGAAGATTCTTTTAAATATGCTTGGATATTGGATAAACTGAAGGCTGAACGTAAGCGTGGTGTTGACATTGATATTGGTCTGGGGAAATTCGAAACTGCCAAATATTGCATTACTATTTTCGACGCTCCCGGGCATAGAGATTCTTTGAAAAACATGATTCCCGGTATCTCACAAGCCGACTGCGCTGTACTAATTGTTGGTGCCGGTGCCGGAGAATTTGAAGCTGGTTTTTCCCTGAATGGACAAACCCGTGAACACATTCTTCTCGCTTTCGCCCTTGGTGTGAAACAATTGATCGTAGGTGTTAACAAGATGGAATCCACTGAACCACCGTACAGTGAAGTGTGTTTCACAATTACCTATATTTTGTGATTACGTATGTATAGGTAATTTTATAATTTTTAAATTGTGTCGAGTAGGCTCGTTTCAAAGTAATCAATAAGGAAGTTAGAAGTTACATCAAGAAAATCGGTTACAACCCAGCGGCCGTCCCTATTGTGCCCATTTCAGGACGGAATGGAGACAACATGTTGGAAGTTTCTGAGAAGATGCCGTGGTTCAGCGGCTGGTCTGTTCAAGGAGCTGCAGGAAAGTTAAATGCTAAATGTATGGTCGAAGCTTTAGACGCTATTCCGCCACCTAATCGTTTTTTCGATAAAGTTCTTCGTTCCCAATATCAGGTGAGAATTTTAAAATTTTATCTTTTATAACTGTTTTAATTTACTATTTTTATTTTTAGAACATTCGAAAATTTGATACCGGAACAATCCTTGTTGGTCTTGTGGAAAGTGGAATTTTGGAACCAAATACGTTTGTTATTGTCCACGTACAGAACTTAGTGATATGTGGTTTGGTCGCCGAAAACGCAAATAACAACCCGGATTATGGAAAAAGTATTAGTATCAACATGGGTTTCAACGTAATTACCTTATTAATTAGGGAATTGAGTTGTGGTTTTGCAAATGGAGATGTCAACAATAACCCTGGTCCAGGCGACGAGGTTGGTTTCAACGTACAGGATGTTTTAGTTGAGAAATTGACAAGTGTTTTCCCAGAATTCCCTCCTTTGGGACGTTTCATTTTACGCGACATGGGGCAAGTAATCGGAGTTGGAGTCATAAAGGTAAATAAAATTTAGTGTATAAACCTACAAAAAGCATTTACGTATGCTTTATGATGTTTTGTTGTAAAATTCAATCAAGCGTTAATTCAAACATTTCTCTGTAGAACATAAACTTCAAAGATTTGCCTACTGGCAAAATAACCAAGTTGGCAGAAAAGGACCAGAAGAAGAAATGAATACCTATTGATATATTAGTAGCGCTCAAACGTAGATCAAATTCCCTCAATATCTCATCTTATAATACTATCCAAGTGGCTGTTACATCTTAATATCTAATTTTCATCGGAAAGAATTTCACGAGAAAAATTCGTATTGTGTTATTCAATATCGTTTTAATTTTTTATTGTCACATATTTATTTTTTTTCATTTTGTTTTTAGTTATGTTTAATTCATTGATAGAGATTTTAAAATAAGTTATATAGAAATATGTATATACAGGGTCCATCACGAAGATCTGACATATTTCAATGTAATTTAAATGTAAAATTGTTAGATCTTCGTGATACACCTATATATACATTTATAATAGTTATTGTATTAAAATGTTTAATGCACTGGTTCGGATGCATTTTTTTTATTTTATCATCTTACAAAGTTATAATTTATATTTTTATTTATATATTTTTTTTTATTATAATTGTAATTAGTAATGTAATTTAACTTTTTAATTCGTTATTGATCAGCCTTGCATTTTATCAATCTGTAATTAATGAAAAAAATAGAAAATTTTGCACTGTTAAATCCTTTAAAAGACAACCGAAAAAAAAAATTAAATAATTTTTAATGTTGGCAAATTAATTTGCATGAAATACATTTTACTTTATCACTTGACAAATTTATTACTTTGGCTGTATAACATTACAGTCTGGGCCTTGATAGTTATTATCAATGTTTTTTTTTTTTTATTTAAGTATATAATGTCACATCTAATTTTATAAAATGTGTATATCTACTGGTGGTTATATAAACTAACCATTCACTCTGTTGAATGTGATAAATTCTTCAATTTAACCAACTGTTATGTATAATGGGAAACACTTTTTGATTAATATAACTGCAATTAGCGTTGTCGTATATTCAACTATTTTTAGCGGATTTCTATCATAAATGATGACGATTGTGAGATCTAGTGGCATATGACAAATTGTAGTTACAAGAAAAATTTAATTTTATGCAATTCAAATAGTCACGATAGTCTTTCTTGTTTTAACAAATAATTTGCATTATTAAAATAATAAATTTATTACAATATATAACATTGTTTTTCTGGCGTACCTATTTTATTTAATAAATAATTTCAGAATTTTGTCTGTAGCAATTAATTACAACAATCAAAGTAGTTTAATTGACATATATAATAATAACCAGTTAAAATTCTAAATCAGAAGAAATATATCACATTAGTTATTCAAATGAGATATTATTTTGTAAAATAACTAGCAAAAAAAAGTGCAAATTTTTTAAAACTAACCAAATATT
This sequence comes from Stegophylla sp. TES_Ste_2020, assembly GCA_025469315.1. Lineage (NCBI taxonomy): Eukaryota > Metazoa > Arthropoda > Insecta > Hemiptera > Aphididae > Stegophylla > Stegophylla sp. TES_Ste_2020. The sequence goes on from JAIPRM010001345.1 coordinate 31,420, forward strand.
TTAGTTTTTATACATACTACTGAATTCATCATGTTAACAGTAACATACATATTAGATACTAAAAGAAATTGTTTTGTAAAGATTTAGAGTATTGCTTGTTATTCTTAAATTCGTTGAAACATGTCTTATACTTAAATCTTTTATCAGTCGTTCATTTCACTTGGAACATTTTCCGCTATAAAATCTTTGAGAAACTCCAAAAAGATTATTATGAAAATCCCTCCCCCAAAAAAATCAATTAGTAAAAAATAATTAATTAAAATAGTTATAGAAATTAACGTTGTTAAAACTAAAACTAAAGTATTTTATTATGCTCATGACTATACGAATACAAAATTTGTATAAATAAATTAAAAATTACAATAATTTAATAAATAAAATAAAATGAATCTATAGTAATATTATGTTAATTACTTTATTGTATAATAATAAATGTTGAAAAAGTCAAAATCTCTCCCTCATAAAAAAAAAAAATTAATAATAAAAATAAGTAGAAGTTGTCTAGAACAGTTTTATTCTTATTAGCTCTCAAATAGTAAATACAGACTGTTAAAAAAATCTCATTATCTGAAAATTAAGAGTAAACATTTAAAAATGTTGGAAGTAGATCATTTTTTAAATTTCAAATTTATGTTTTATTTTGATATTGATTCCGACAAAAATTAGTTTCAATGTTCTCCAAATGTTTTTATTTTAATATTGAAATTTTAATACAGAATGATTTAGTTATGAGGTTATGACATTTGTTTTTACCGTTAGAATTATGCATTAAGTTACCAAAATTATCCGAATTTCCCCGAGATTTATTAAATACAATAAAATAGCGCATGAGACACTCTTGCAGCACATAAAAATTATTGCCAATAACTATTATATTTAGGTGGAGACGGAGTCAATAATCAATATTGTCATGTGAAGTGCACGCTCGGGATGGGAGGAAGCGTTGACATTTTAAATCAACCCCCCTTCTCCTCCTCCCAACTATTTGAAGTTTGATCGAAACCACGACCGTGTAAAATTACTTCCAGAACAAAATAAACTGAAGAGTTTTCCAATCTATCAACAGCCATGCCATGACGTTTTATTATGGTGTTGTGTCGGTGCCCGGGTGTTGAATAAAACTCTCGTCTCATCTCCGTTCGAAATGATTCCATTACAGTATTATCAAATTACCGACAACGCTGTGAGTCGTCTGAGATCGTGAACGAGCTCTTTGATGCCCGCGATCGACTGCAGAGTATATTACCGAAATATTTGATTAGCGCACAATGACAAAGGCGACGAAGAGCGAAACTGTTACATCGCGTTTTCTCCGAATACTTCCTTTCGCGTGCGTTTATTTTGACATTCGATTTCTCTGTTGTTCGAATTCGACGGTCGTAAGACATCAGTTTGACGACGACGTTCGGATAAAATAACTGCATAAAAGCTATTTTATTTGATTTCTTTCATTACATTTACTAGTGTCAGGTTTCCTTACAAGCAGAACAAGCGCGTAATTGGACCGACGAATTCACTACTCAAAAAAATATATATATAATAATAAATAAATAAAAATATAACTTCCATAATATTTTAATTATTAGTCACAAAACGTACACAAAACGTTCACAATTTTTTTTTTTTTTGTTTCTATCGACCCAAGAAGTATTTGTTATTTCAGAAAATTCTGTCATCCATTTATCATAATGACCATATCTCCTAATATTTGATCGAAAAATTCAATTTTTTCACTTGAATTAATAATTTTATCAGTAAAAGAAGAAGGCAATTGGTCAAAAAATTTAAAATTTTTTAATAGTTATGAAAAAAGTTACAGAGGTAAATGAGAAAACACAATACAATATAATAGTATAATATATTCATCGATATAAATGAGACAACAGAATAGAATATAATAATATTATATTCATTGATATAACTTCTATGTCACTTAATAATGAGCATGTAAAATATAGTGTAAAAAAAATGTCAAATAGATGTGTTTTGCACGGAAATTCAAAATGGACCAACATTGGAAGATGTGATTTGAAGTAGATGATGAATCAATGTGTGTTTTATTAATATGTGTCTGGTATGTGTATGTATGTATATATATACATACACATACACAGAAAAAAATTATGATATTATAAGGTCGGTAACATTTTCTTCTGCTTGTAGAAGACAAACGACTAAATCCGCCACTGCTGCATACATCTTTGTATAACACGTCTTATCCTGTAACCTTTCTAATTATTCAAAGCACATAATATATTGCTTTTTTAAATTGCAATACCATTGTTATTTCACCGTATTCGAGTGTATATTGGCATGTCTACGGTTTACATTCAAATATTTTCATCGATTTATAATTTAATGTAATATATAAAGATGACAAATTATAGAAATTGTAAATTTTTGTCAAGCTAAAAATCCGTTTCATAAACTAGTTATTCTATATGTATAATTTTTTTTCTAAGTATTTTCGAATTGTTTAATAACTTATATAAGAATTGCATATTAATAATTTTTGGGCATATAAATGTATTTTTTTGTAAAATGTATTCCATAAAACAAAATTTGAACATACAAACACAAATTTACAGTTATAAAAAAAAATAAGCTCATTTTTATTCCCGTTAAAAAATATTTGTTTGGATTGGAACAGTCATTCTCGTTTAAATATTTAAAATACAATATGTTAGATGCTCAATGCAACAAATTTTCTTCATTTACGAGAGCAATACATTTATTATTTTGTTTTTTAATTATTTCCTATCTGAATATAAGTTCATATGAAAATTATCTTTAAAATAAAATTCATAAAAATAAAACTCAATATTTTTTTTCCACATTTAGTGTTTTTTTTTTTTTTTTATGTATATTTAATGGATTTAGATCAAGAGTTCTATACTTGGGGGGCGCGCCTCCCTAGGGAGGCGTGAAAATATTCTCATGAAACCACATTTCACCACGGAACATGAAAATGTTGCTTATGGTTGTTTATATTTTATTTTTATTATTATTTTTTTTTTGTAAGTAGGTATCGGTCATCATTGTGTAACAACTAACAATACTATTTTCAATAATCTGAAGAATATTATTAAGTTATTTTATTCATGTTAATACCCAACATTAATAATTAAAATCCATAATGTATTCATGTAATGAAACACACACACACACACACACACACATACACACATATATATATATATATATTGTATATAACATTTTATAATTCAGTCTTATAGTAGTGGGAAGGGGGCATGAACCTCAATAGGTTGAGAACCCTTGATTATTTTTGTGTTTTTTTTTTTATATTTATTTTGTCAATTTTATTTCTTTCGACGTTTCATCACTAGTAATAACTAATAACTATACTCGCATTATACGATATACGTAATCCATTCGGAATTATTATAATTTATGACTCGAGCACGTTTAGTTGACAATATTAATGTCACACATCTATTTCGGGTTTATCTTACAGGGAGATGTCATACGGACGCAACACGAACGTCAAATGGTGTAATATAAATCATATCGCATTTAGCTGTGTGTCCTTATTTATAGCGGATGATGGTTAACATAGGTCTTGTTGTTTTGGAGCTTGTACACAGTAACATTTTTTGGGAAAAATTGTGATGCCAGTGTGGAATATTAACTGTAATTTATGTGGAACATTTGTGTGTTACGCAAATACTATTTCTATGGCCTTAAATCTTATAAAAAATGATTTTTTTATTCCACTTAGAATCTAAAAATAAACTCCTGTATTTAAGTAAAGGAAGTGAGTAGAATGACCAATTACCATCTCTTTTCACCCCTGTTTGTTTTTATTTTTTTACATATTTTTAATGACATTTAAAAATAGTTATGGATATATTATAGGTAAAACTTATATGAATGAGATACAATTCATATTCAAATTATTCGTAATCATTAATTGAATACAAACTGAAAATAATATAATTTTATTAAAAAAAGTACATTGTTTAGTGTTTTATTTCATATGAATGAATATTATTTTTATACAAAGATTATAATATACAATCTCAAAAATACCCTGACATTTTCGGCACCCAAAAAGTAACCCAATAAAAAATAAATAAATAAATAATCCCAAATTTAGGGGAAAAACTCAAAGTGATTAATTCTAAATAGGTAGGTACCCGAAAGTCACTGGAAAGGAATTTCAGTGCACTTTCCAACGTGCATGGGGGCAAAACTCAAGATAAAAGTAATCAATTATTATTATCTGCGATTTCTGTCGTTTTTCTTGCTTATAAAATACGGCTGTGGTGCGTTTTTAATGACGATCTTGATTCGAAACATAGACATTCGTAGGTACAGAAGTATTTGGGGCTTGGAAAGAAGTAAAATAACACAATGTGGCGAAAAGAAAAAAAAAATGTCATTAAAATGTCAGTTGTACGTGAACTGCCGATTAATAACGTTTAGTCCTAGGTGGTTCGGTTTATCACTACTTTCTATTTCACGAATCAACAGAGCAAAAATAATAATGATAATAGCTAAGCTTGACCAAAGAGCCGCCGGATACCCTAGCTAATTATTGTTCGTACACTTTTGACATACAATGGCGTGTTTAGGAAAAGGTGGCTACATGAAGTCCGGACCCCTTCCATTGTCAATATTATTTATACCTAATAATATAACATATTAAATATTGCCATTTTCTGATGATGTGTATTATTATTATGACGTTAATTTTTTTTTCAGTGTACGCTTTTCCGGATAAAAATACTCGTTCAAAAGTTTCTTTCAGTTACAAAATTTTTAATCAGAAATAAGCTCTTGCTGGTCTTTTAAACAGGACATATTTTATTGAAATTCACACTATCTTCTCCAAAATCAAGAAAGATCTACTATAAATTTGAGTAAAAATACTCAAAACTTTCAAATATATCGTAAACTCGATTTGCATAAAATATATTTGAATAAATAAGTCGTAATTTTAAAATTAGAAATTTTAAATATTCATTCACTTTATTAAAAATATAGCATAGTAATAAAGTTTGAAAATTTTTAAACAAATTTAACATTTTTTGGAGTTAATAAAAAATTCTGGAAATACCTCGTTTTCATTTAATACAATTTGAAATGTTTGATATTACACGCCGGAAAATTTGATACAATTTGTCTTGAGTATATTTATGTATTATAAATATATAAAAATATATAAATGGTATTTTTTGCGTAAAACAAAGTTTTTTTTCAATGAAAACATCGCAAAAATTTTAATTTAAATTGTGTGCAATATTTCATTTATTTTTTTTAAATAATTGATTTTGTAATTTTTTACCAGAAGTAAAATTTTTTGAAATTTAGGCTCAATGAATAAATTTGTTAAAGTTTATTATTAAAGTTAAAATTAGTATCATTAATGTTGTAACATAATTTTGTCTCCAATTATGTATGTTATCAAAAATAAGTAATTATAAACTCAAAAATTGGTTATTTTTATGAAATGTAATAAATGAAATTCCTATTGCAGATTTAAGACTTACGATGTATTGTTGAAAATAGTAAGGCCATCGGCTGAGATAGAATAAAAATGTTGGTGGGTTAAAATAACATTTTTTTTAAATTTAAATCTTTCTAATGATATGAAACGTAATGAATTTGTAGCATGTATAGAAAAACTTTGATTGAATTCGGAGTTTCCTAGTTGCGGACAAAGTCATTAAAACCATGTGAGTTGCGGACACGGGTCAAAAAGGCAATATACGAATTGCGGACACGTGATAAAATGATAATATACGAATTGCGGACGTATATTTGATCAAAAACAATCTCTATCGGCATTAAGTTGATTGTGCCGATGCTATCGCGACGACCAACAAATTTTGGCGTTTCATTACCGAAATGTCCCTACGTTGCACAGTAAGCCGAAAGTTTTTATCTATTTAAATTGAGAGTGAACAAAGCACGAGGAGAGTTTTACGAAGTGAGCGAAGTAACGGTGCTGCAGAGCGAAGTGACGCTCAATGTAATAAACAAATTTTGGCAATTTATTACCGAAATGTCTTCACATTGCACAGTAAAAGTCGATTATCAAGCCGAAATGTTCCCACGTTGTACAGCAACCCGAGAGATGTCTCGACGTGTCCGCAATTCGTATATTGTTCCGCAACTATTATGTCCCAAATAATTGCTTTTGGAATTTGTCCGCATCTAGTATGCAGCCATTGAATTAAGGGGAGAAAAGCCTTCCAAACACCCTCAAGGGAGTATTATTTTTGATCTAGAAGATGCTAACGGCCCAAAACTACCTCCTAATTGTATACGCATCATTTGAACGTTAAATACACTCGTTAATAATAACGTTAAATTTACAAGTAAACCTTAAATAAATTTTCCCTCTACCATACTAATTACATTTTCAATAATTTAATATGATTTTTATTTTTTACTATCATGGGTTCAGATATGGAAGTTTTATAGTTTTCTTGAAAAAAAAAAAAATAATAAAAAAAAAAAACAAGGTGGCAGAATAATAATTCTTAAAACATGCCGTTGATTTATAATTGTTTGCTTACCGGTTCAAGTTTTGTCGGTGACATAATTGAAATTTTTTGTAAACCAAGAGCGACCTATCGTAACTTATATTTTATTGTTTGTCTTTCCTGTGCCACGACCCTTTTTTGGTTGATATTTATCAATTTCTAAAAAAGGCAGTATTAAATTGAGTTTTCAATAATGGAAATCCGCCACACAAATAAAAAAAAAATACCTAAAATTTGTTAATGCTTTAAGTGAGGTATTTAGGAATTTATTATCGTATTTACGTTTGTTTGTTGACAGTTCATCAAGACGATCTCGTAATTCATAGAACAAAATTGTTCCATCTAAATTATCTACAAATTTTTCCATTCTTGTGAGATATGATTTTAGTGTTCGACGTTTTCTTTCTAGTTTGATGTATTCGTCCAGTTTTAATTGTGCACTAGATTCTTCAGTCCCATCCATTTTAACAGCTTGTAAAAACTTACCCTGTGAACCTGAACTAATTTAATTTAATAATAACCTACCAATAAATTAGTAGATCACATCGAGGTCACCATGTTATATATTGTCTGTGCTTAAATTTTCATATAGTTCGGATCAAAAAATGATGGTTTCCGAGTCGTTTTTGTCAAATTTTGAGTAATTTTTTCCATAAAAAAAAAAGAAATTGAAAAATTGAGAAATTCAAAAAATGACCTCTTTAAAGTACCATCTAGAGGCAAATCCGGTTTTAAAAAGTTGCTAATCGAAACTTTTAGACAAGTATTTCCATACGAAAAGTTGTATAGAAATCTAATCAAATAAGCATAAATATACACAAATGAGTTAAAATGAATAAAAAAAAATACACAAACAATTTACACATTTAGTGTTGTATTCGTAAAAGAGCCGGGCATACTTCGCACGATGGGTGAACTTCGCACGACGGGTGGTATTCTCTTGACGGGCGTATTAAATTTTAAAGAAACGATAAATCATTTCTTCAGTAAAACGATTCTGAACGAAGGAAGTTAATAATATAAGAAAAAAAAAATTTTTTCG
>JAIPRM010001346.1:0-38970 GCA_025469315.1 Stegophylla sp. TES_Ste_2020
AATTCGGATCAAAAAATGATGGTTTCCGAGTCGTTTTTGTCAAATTTTGGGTAGTTTTTTCCAAAAAAAAAAATTAAAGAATTGAGAAATTAAAAAAATGACCTGTCTAAAGTACAATCTAGAGGCCAATCCGGTTTCAAAAAGTTATTGATCGAAACTTTTGGACAAGTATTTTTATACGAAAAGTTGTACACAGAAAAAAAAAATAATAAACAACAAATAAACATCATTGTAAAAACACTAGCTTCTTCACTTCATTCAGAATCTAAAAGTTTTATTTTCGGCGTCCTGAAAATCAGATACTTATTCACATCGAAAGACATAGAATAATAATTATTCAAAATCATTAACCGCGCGATAAACCGTATTGTGTAAATTATAATTGTGGCACTGACAATGGAAAAGAGGTAAAATTTCACAGGAGAAGGAAAAAACGTTTATACTAAAATATATAAATGAAGTTACCTCTAGCGCTATCTTCCAGCACCGATAAAAACGATTAATTATTAATTAATAATTAACCGATACGCGCGTACGTTATAGTGACCCGAAATCGGAGGTCGGTGACCCTTTCTATAAGTAATCGTGGATGTGTGTGTGGCCCGCGTGTGCGGAATCGTTTATATCGTGTGTATAATTATTATTGTTGTTGTTGCACAGGCGGTGTTAAAATCTCACGTCTGTTCGCGTTTTAACGTCGGTCTGAAGAGGATAAAAACTATTTGATGTATAAGATCGTTCGAATCTCGAGGAAAAATGTGTCAAAAGGTATTAACTACTTGTTTAATGAAAAAGAAATCTCTAATTTTGAAAAAATCAATTATCGGTTTAACTGCACCTAACAGAGTACATTTGAGTACATCAAACTATTATCATAGTGACATCCTTGCGTTCACAAGTATGAAACGAGGTATTTCGTGATAGTGTTTTCAACTTAGCCTCAATGAGGGTGATGCTGTATGAGTATAAAAATTTTCCATTATCCAAAATTACTAATATGAAAATCAGTGGTTTACAACCCGGCGGTCGCAAATTACGGTTTGAACGGTTGCCGAAAATAGTGAACAAAATGTTATTTTATACAAAAGTAAATTATACAAAAATTAACAAAATTCAATTATTTAATTAAATTTAATCCGAGGATGATTAGGTTTCCCGTTAATACGTCAATATTGTTGTACATTATTTTGTTTTGGTTTTTAAACAATAGTCATCTACATGTCACATTTGTTTAAATAAAAAGAATCCACGCAAACATTGTGTGAAAATTTAACTCAAAAAACGATAATTAAGAACGTTGTTTAAAATGTGTGCAATGGTTAAAACTGAAAACGAAATAAGAAGAAGTGAATCGATAAAAATTTGAAAACCACTGCTGTACGTATCTCTTTGAAAAAAAGGTTCTATTGTTCGCGAATCGTGCACAAACGAGCCCGTGCCTTTGTGTGCGCAAACGAGTCGTAAGAAACGATAAACGTGCGCAAACGAGTTGTGTCCCGCACAATGTGCCACGTCTGCTGAAATATCTTTGACCGGTGCAATAACAATAATAATATTATGTCTATTAGTGATCAGCCGACATACGATTCGAATGCGGCAATTTGTTTGATTATCGCGTTGTTTTTTTCTCCTCCGGGTGTTCGGCATTATACCTAAATAAATTTCTCATATTATTATACATAATATACAACCGAGAAATGGCCTATTTACCCCCTCTTCGCTCTCGCGCATTCGCGTTGTCAACTTTTCCGACTGCAGTCGCACGTCTCATTAAATTTGCAAACCGGTTATTCCAACTCATTTGTACATTATATTATAACATAATATACGAATGTAATGTCGGTTGGCACGACGATGTTGACAGTTAATCGTCGCCTTCTGTGCATTCCGACAAACTCCCGGGGGTACGAATAAACGCGTGCATTGTTAATTTAATGCGTGCACCCATCTATATATACACGAGCGTTTTTTTTTTTTTTTTGAACAGCATTCGTTACGGCGTGCAAATTGTACCTTCTGTCACTAGAAAAAAAAAAACTACCTGTGAGAGTCGATATGTATACTCTCTTGATTTTTAATTTCTAAGAGAATATAAAATATTATGTAATTAATTAAAATGTATGTAAATCTAGGGGGAGGGGAAATCATTGGCTTCAAATCCCTAAACTGATTTGGCATTATTTCGAATCTATTTCTTATTGTCTTATATTAAAACTTTATTACTGAGTTACGTTTTTATATTTGATCATCCCTCCTCAACTTTTTGAAGTTTTTCAAAATGCAGATTTTTGTTTTTCATGACTTTAAAGATCTGTTATGGATGAACTATTAAAGGTACAATTCCGAAATTCTTCATCGAACTTTTCTCGGCCAATGTGGTTCTATAACAGGACTCTAAATAAAGCTAAATTCGTTCTGTAGCATTTAAAGTCACTTATAGAAACTCTTTTTAAAGTTTTCGTTCTAATAGTAAGAAAAATCTACAAAAAATAAATATTACTATATTTCCATTTACATTGGTATTTGATACTAATATTCGAAGAATTTTATTAAAGAAAGATATTAAAAAAAAAACTTATTTAAGTTTAATCAAATATTACCAAAAACTGGTAATTGGTAAGACTAGCTTTTGGACACCATCGACTCGACCCCCTTACTCCCAAATTTTCCATAACCATTAAGGTACCTGCAGCGTGGTGTGAAAGTGATGGGACTCGAATTGGACGCGTTATTTTATTCGAAGCGATTATTGTTTCCTATGCCGCGCGACTCGCAGGGCGGGTCGTCGGTGTGGACGTTCGACGATTATATATATATAAACCTACGAATGTGGCTGAGGAATATTATGTTTTTATGAATAGAGCGGACCCGCCGAGTGGCGGCGGCGGCGGCGGCGGTACCTGTTGCAGTAAAATCGTAAAAAATAAAAAATAAATCTTTAAACTTAATAATATTACACAGGTATAATACGTTAGTAGTGCGTATAAAACGCGCTGATAAACGAGAGCGAATTATTTATAACATTATAAGATAATATTATAGAAAAATTGGATACCTAATAATAATAATAATAATAATATGTAAAATACTTTTCGCTCGCGGTGCGAATGGAATTTTTCGGCGTCAGCCGTGTACGACGCGTAAATATTGTTAAATCCGTTTTTGAACGCTAGTTAATATGTACATTGAAGAATGAAAATAAATTGTTTTCCATCGGCGGACGATTTTGAGAACCCGCGCACCGGAATGTCGGCGGGGCCCCGGTCGGTCGGCTTGACGGTAATAAGAAGTGATACGATCAGAGGAGCCGCCTCTGCTATTTAGTCACACCTGCCATGCGCGGGACCTTTGATGTGGCCGCCGACATAGACGGCGCGCCCCGCGGCTATTACCCACCGCCGAGGCACCGCGTAACTTACCGTAGCGCCGTAACGCGCGCGCGGCTCGGCCCGAACACCCCGCCGCCGCCGCCGCCGCAGCCACCGACACCGCCCCGTTCCTCGCGCCCCCCCACCCGACCGACCGCCGACGACCGCTGCCGAGGTACCGCGCGTTCCCCTCGTCCGCCTCGGAACCCCACCGCCGCCGCTCGTCGTATACGTCGTATAATAATTGTATTATAATAATGTAATAATTAACATTATTAGCGATAATTAGGAGGGCCCGGATTTGAATGCACGGAAACTCATCGGAAATTCCTCTAAAAAAAAAAACTGTCGAAAATGCGCTAAAAAAATTTATTTTGCCGTGCAAATGCATTTTATCATGAAAATGGTACTTGAAAAAAATCCTAACATATTTTCATATTTTTTATTTGATGTCTGTCGAGTCCAGAAGACCATAACTCATAAGTAAAGATAAGGTACAAACTTATTTATAGCAAATTATAGAGAAATTTTTTTGATATTTTTAAAGAAAAAAAAACCCGAAGAACATGGATAATATATTTTTAATTAAATAAATTCAAATTATTGAGTCGTGTCCAGATATTATATTATATTCAAATCGTAGGTTTATTGTTCAAAAACAAATAAAAAAAGACCGAAAATGCTAAAATAATGTAAAGTAAAAATTTCAGCTTCGAGGACTCTGTCACATGAAACAAATTGTGTAGTTGAAATGCATTTCCTTATGATCACCCAAAAAGTATGTATTTTGCATCGAAACCCGGGCCCTAGTGATAATAGTGCGATGGGCATAATCGAACGATGATTAGCAATCGAGAAGCGGATCGAGAAAATCTCTCGGAAAAATCACTGGAAATTTTTAAATGTTTTGTAAAATTGTTTATTTGCTAGCGACAAGATTAATCGACCGTTTTTACCGATCGACATGGGAGACGGGGTTAAATACGTAATAGTATTTTATTACCGAATAATTTAAGTGCGCATTCGGTAATAGTAATAATATAAATAATTTAATTTCACTCGTTCAATTATTATCTTGCACTCGAATATTATAATTTTTTTATAACTTAGTGAAATTTCCATTTATTATAACGGAGTATTTTTAAAAACCTTATTTTTTAAAAACTTTCATAATAATTCATCTCCGTTCAACGAATCTAATATTTCTGTATAACGAATAAAATTATTCAATGACAAACCTGTTTATTTAAAATTTTACGGTTTTACTACAATTTCAGTGTATCCGTCAATATGCTATATATACGCCGAAGGTAAGGTAGACGAAGCCGGTTAATTTTAACATACAGTATACTGCAGTTGCAATTTTAGATTCAAAACGAAGTGAAGAAGCTAGTGTTTATACAATGATGTTTATTTTTTCTTTTTTTTTCTGTGTACAACTTTTCATATAGAAATACTTGTCCAAAAGTTTCGATCAATAACTTTTTGAAATCGGATTTGCCTCTAAATTGTACTTTAAAGAGGTCATTTTTTGAATTTCCCAATTGTTCAATTTTTTTTTTTTGGAAAAAACTACCAAAAATTTGACAAAAACGACTCGGAAACCATCATTTTTTGATCCAAATTATATGTAAATTTAAACATAGATAGAAAATAATATAAGAAAGATTTTGGCGCAAGAAAATTTTGAAAATTTGAAGAAAAAAATTTTGGGCATTTTTAACATTATTTTTTCTCATTTATTTTCTATATTTATATTATATTAACTTTACCCTCGTTCAGAATCGTTTTATTGAAGAAATGATTTATCGTTTGTTATAATTCAGTACACCCGTCAAGAGAATCCCACCCGTCGTGCGAAGAACACCCATCGTGCGAAGTATGTCCGGCTTTTTTAGACATGGTTTTCCGTTAAGTGCTCGGGGAAGAAGAGAGACTTTTTATGATCTAAAGGCAATCGTTATTACCCTTGATATAAAAAGTACCCCGTCTCTCTATACCTTTTTGTATCTTTGTGCCGTGTCTCTTATCCGCGCGTTCTCGATAACCACTAGAGAGGCGAAGAGAGGCGATACACTTAAGAACGGGGTAGAGGCCAAGTGGAGGAGGAGGAGGAGGAGGAGAAATAGTTGAAGAGTAAAAAAAGTTGAAGAGTAAAAAAATGCACTCGTCCGACGACGGTGTACGTATATCTCAGTATCGTATATTATTAAAAATACGTTCATCACGCGACGGTGACGTTTAGACGGGATATTCATTACATTATAATATGCAGCTGCGCGGGCACCGTTAGCGTGATTTATTTGCGCGTTCCGTGCACGACGATCCCGAGTGGTGTAGTAATGTGTATGTGTGTGCTCGCGTTCGGTCCCGTACGGTCCGCGAGTGGGAAAGATTATTACAAAAAAATAATCACAGACGGACAGTCTCGTAATTTTCCGGCCGGCGGCGGTGTTCAGCGCGCGGAAGCTTTGAGAAAATAATACATTTGTGGCCAAAAAAAAAAAAAAAAAAAAAAAAATAAAATATCAAAAACAAAACAGTAAAAATAAATAAAATTACCAAAGTCGCCGCCGCCGCCGCCGCCGCCGAACGCGATTTGATAATGGAAACTCTGTGTTCGTGTTTTAAGGCGAAAAATCGCCATGCAACGCGATAGTAATCCGGAATTTTCGACTGCCTACGCGCCTCCGGCCTCGCTGGTCACAGAGCACATTAGTCACTGTGCACAGAACGGCTTGAAAGGACCTCTTTTATTCTTGCCGTTTACCATAATATAGTTTTATTACATACGACATACCTAGGTGATAATCGTGTTATTTTATCGCGATGCAGCTGCTGCTGCTGCTGATTTCCGTCTCTCGAAAAATACGAAAATACACCACGACGACTACGTACAAAACACAATAAGTTGTTTGTTCTTCGCTGCGCGGCCGAAAACAATTCCGTTGTATTATTATTATTATTATTATTATTATTATTACGAGCAGCGAGAAACGCCAATAAACGCGGAGGCCTGAACGATGACGAAAATAACAACTACGCCGTATTATAAGTCTAGGGCTAGGGACTTGTAGCTCAAAAAAAAAAAACTTAAAATATGCATGCATTTATGCTCTAAAAATGTACCAAATATGCTAAAATAATTTCTTATAAAACATTAATTTTATTGTAAAATCTCAAAACATTTAAAAATTGTATTGTATAATATATTATAATATTATGTATTTATTAATTCTTCCTTTATTATTTATAAAATTTCTTTTTTTTATTTCAATCTTTATTCTTTTTAAGCTTACATTTAAACAAATAAAAATATGAAATATTAGTATTTAATCTCTTCAGAAATTCAGAGAAAAATTTTCCGACACCAACAAAACTCAAATTAACTATTGAAAAATATACTAGTTTTATTAGGCGAGTTTTAACATTTTTTAATTTTTGGTCATTTTTTTAAGTTTATTTGTAAAATATTCAAGTATTTCAACTCTAATTTGTTTTTTTTTCTGTTTTTTCAATTTGTTCTTTGAATTTTTATTCAGTTTAACACTTTTATACACTATATAGTGGTCTATTGAATTCCATATTTCTTTGGCTCGCATTGTCCGTTAACGAGGCCGATTATTCGTTATCTTCTGAACGGAGTGGGTTAAATTTTTTTATAGAATTATTTACAATAGAAGTTTTAAACGTAATATTTTCGTTTCAACTGTGAGCAGATGAAATCGGGACGAAAAATCAAAAATTAATCATAAACGACACTCGAAATGTATGTTTAGTTTTGTTTTTTTTTTTTTTAAATCACGTTTTCGAGCTTATAGTGCCGTTCTTACAGCACGTCGGGACATTTCTATGTTTTAAAGGGCATATAAATCCAAACCTTAATTATATAATCGAAATCTTCACAGCCGCGGACCGCGCGCAACGACCACTATTACTGTATTATACGGTATTATATTATACGCGACCGCCGCAGCCGACGTGGACGAGGACCAGAGAGAAATACCACGGATCAAAATAAGTGTGAAGTGACCGCCTCCACGAAGCAATTACCGGACCGTGACATTGGTCGGAATTATATAGTGGAGAAAAAGACTGAGAGAGAGAGAGAGAGAAAGAAAGAGAAAAGAGGGTAGTTATAGTAGTAATATATATATATATATAAGTACAAATATTATATTATGTGCACCGAGTAGGAGGTGTATTATATTAGTCGTGTGTAAAAACGTCGGGCACAAAAGAGTCGGTAAAAAGAAAAAGGAATAAGAAATGTTTTAAAAATATATTTTTTGCCACCCACTGCAGCAGTATAATAATGAACACCTATTATACACTCAGCCCGTCATCGTCATCATTGTCATCATTGTCGTCGTCTCAAATAACTCTAGCCGCTGATGACATTGCAGTGTCCAATTAATCGCGGTCGTCGTTTACGCGCATCATACATCACAGGGAATGTTGTAATGTAAAAAATAACGAAACATCATCCGCTATTATGATGCGTTAGAACATTGATATCCCCCCCCAACCTCGAGTCGTTTAAAAAACCCTTCAAAATCATCCGTGACGTCATATTATTCGATAAAACACTTTAGTCTATAAAACCAGCTTAAAACTTTTACCGGCCAATAGATCTAAATGTTATTTTATTAGAAAAAACTCTAGTTACTATCAGTCGTGTTGATAATCTATACTCCAGAGACGTATTTAGGAATTTTGCGCCCCAGATCAATAAAAAAAAAAAAAAAAACGCCCCCTTTTTACAGCTTTTTCCTGTTTTTGGTAAAAATATTGAGAAATTGGAAAAATGACCTCTCTAAAGTACCATCTGGGTACGATTCCGGTTCTATAGAGATACTGATCGAAACTTTTGAACAAGTATTTCTATACGAAAAAGTTTTTCCAGAAAGAGAAAGAAAAAAAATAAATATCATTGTAAAAACATAAGCTTCTTCACTTCGTTCAGAATTTAAAATACAAATGATTACCAGAATAATAATTTTATCACTATAATTTTTACTCTTTTTATCAGTCAAATAACTTTTCTTATTATATCAAAACACTCTCCAAAATTTACCGCCCGGGGTCCAAGCCCCCTTTGGCCTCCCCCCCTAAATACGTCTTTGCTACACTCTTGATGACCACCGAAGAGTCTAAAATTTAATTTTCTGTTTATATTTAGTAATGGTTCAATCGTAAACAGACGTTTGCAGATTTTATTAAATATAATTCAAATAAGTCAAAAACGTTCTAATTATAGTTTTTTTTTTTTTTTTTTTCAACATCAGTTAGAAGTTTTGGTTACTATTTAGTACAAAAATTAGTTAATTATAATATGACATAATTGATATTGAACACAAACGATTTATGATTTACACACTAAAACCATTGAAAATTTTGAAATTATCCATTTCACTTTGGGGTAACAGTTGATAAATTCAAAAGAAAAACAAACTTTCCACTATCTTCACGATAGGACGTCTAGTAACGCCTACGCGGTTAACGTGTCCGTGTTATACGCCGCCTCATAAAGTGTGTTTAAGCGCATTTTTTTTATATACTCTGTTCGTTTACCGCACATAAACTTTATTTTCTTTAATTTATACAATTATTTATTATTACTGTGCGTGCGCGCGCGTGTAGGTAGTATACGTATATGATAATATTATTATAATGCAGACCGAACTCTTCACACAGCATCGTCGGCCTTCACGAAGACTGTCGTCGAACCGCCGCCGCAATATGATTATTGTACATCATATTATATTATATTCGAAAAAAATTTCGGCTATTAAATCAGAGAGAGAGAGAGAGAGAGAGAGAGAAACGTTTCGCTTGTCCTCTGCTCGTTAGTTAAATTATTATTATTTTATACGAATTCCTACACAACACCGTACACCGTATACACGATTGCGCGCGTGTAATATTTATAATATTATATTATATAAATTCACAGATTACAAATTAGCTGTGGAATTCGGGCTTCTTCTTTTCCTAATAGCGCTTCTCATCGCGTTTCATCTCGTTGCGAGCAATAAAAAAAAAAAAAAAAAAAAAAAAAACAGCCGGTTATTTCCCCCTCACCGCTCGCCGAGCGTACTCGTAGTAGTATAGATTTTTTTTTTATTATCGACGTACCTACATTATAAAATAATATCATACGCAGGCGAGTACGTGTTTTTCTCCTAACAAACGTCCGGTTCGTCTCGTAAATTTTTCCGTAATCAAACGTCACGTGTTTTCATTACTGCAATGTATACATTGTGCATTAACTCTGTAGCGAGTCCGTTCGAACGGATCTGACGCACGCGCAGGCCATTTTCACTTTATTATTATTATTATTGAAACAATTATTAGATTATTTACGACGCCCGTTTCGACGCTAGTTTTTAACCTTTTGTTTGTCATAGAAATAATTAACTTGAAAACTATAAAACCCGTGTATGTACAGGACACAGGTGTCTTATAGCAAGTATAACGTCAACGATCGGAGTCACTCGAGAGTCGTACCGAATCAGTATACACACTTGTTGATGGCTACGAAATAGAAAAACCGATTTTAATATTTTAGATTGATGAAGGTAAATTTTTTCATTCACTTTGATTTTTAATGGATCCGGGATCCATCCTCGGTCCAGTGGTCAGGGTTTTCGGTGTCGTGACGCGGAAACCGAACGTTTTTCGAACGATTCGCGCTCAACCAATGGCGCAACCAAGGGGGGTGTTTTTGGGTGTCTGGACGCCCCCCTTGAACCATATTTATGGAAATTTCAATGATTATTGGAACAAAAAAAATCCTTTTAATTATACAATAATTATAATCCCGATCAATTCAGAAATATATCATGGTAAATAAATATAATATTTCAACATTGCTCACTATTTTATGAAATATTTAACATTAAGTTATCAATATGAGTTAGAACGTCCATTACAAATTATAATTGGCCATAATTTATTATGATATAGTAGAAATCGAGAAACAAGATATCTATTCAAAACAATAGTAGTATTGTTGTTTAAAGTCTATAATCAAATTATCGTTATCAATCTACCGACTACATCTACAATGTAGGTAGATGAACATTTATTTTAAAGTTACCTATAACATATTCATGCTGAAAAATCCTTTTTAATTTTTAGAGAAACTCAAAAAACATGCTTTAAAATATTGTCATATATGCGATGCAAAATTTTATTTATAATATGTACTACGAACAACGTTATAAACGTTAACTCAAAGAGGCAGTTAGATTTTGTTACATGAAATTTCCATTTTAATGAATTCTTGTAAAGTGTCCAATTAACATTGAATATAATTTTATATAATTACAGTAGAAACTCATAGGTGGACACCCCCCTTGAAAAATTCCTAGTTGCGCCACTGCGCCCACCCGCTCGTCGGAATCGATAATATCAATAAATATTAGTTACGATTTTCGTGTATACGTTTTTCAACGACAACACGTGCGATTGTTGCACGACAGATGGCCGAAGACGACTGTGACCGGTAAAAAACAGCAAAATAATTACTAAACACTCTTTTTTGTCGGGCCCTTACGCTCCGCCGCCGTGTGGATACAACACAAGAGACGTTTGGACAATTAGTCGCGCGGTGATGATATACGTATATATTTTCGTTTCGATTTGCTGTATATCGGCGGCAGTGCAACAGTCGTATTTTTTTAACGGGTTTCGATGTGAAATGAAGCCGCGCATGCAGAGTGTTGTAAAGAGTAATTACGGTTGGTGAGAGGAGAGAAAGAAAGAGAGAGAGAGAGAGAGAGAGAGAGAGAGAAAGAAAGAATAAGAGAGAGAGAAACACAGAGAAAAAGAGAGGCACAGAAAGAGACAGAGAGAAAAGTAATAATAATTCAAAAAAAAAAAAAAAATTTCCTCGTCATTTTTCACGACCGTTGTACAAAATTAATTTTATTATTATAACTCGTATGTTTCTCGGCGCAGTCCGTCGTCGTTTTGATGATTTACGCTCGATCGTAAATAAAGCGCGCGCGCGCGCGCGCAATATCGACAATATCCAACGTCGAGGTTTAAAAATATACGCGAACGCGCGCATACGTTCTCGCGAAATCCCACGCACGACAACATAAATATAACGATCAATATAGGGAACGGATTTATAATAATATAATATGTAAATGCATATTATATATTTATTAAAACGATTCCTTTTTTTTTTCTAATCTCTATATTATCAATAATAACAATACAATTACAATTTTATCGATAATATTAAAATTAATTTACCCCGTCGGGCAAAGCTTGTGGCGGGATGTTACAAATGTGTTTAAAATATAATAATTTAAAATATGAACACGCACTAAAATTATATAAACCTTACAGAATTAATTTTACAATAACATAATATACGTTATATAATATATTTATTTAAAATATGTAGAATGTATTTTTAAAAAATAAAATTTTATAATTTTTCTAATAAATAGACAAATAAAAAAATTTTATGATATAGTTAACCATGTTTTAAACTTACATTATTGAATATTTTTGAATTATTATTATATAATAATTCAATATATGTATATATATAATATATATAATTATTACATTATTGAATTATATTTTTATTTTTTTATGCCTAAAGGCAATGAGTTGAACATAGTTAGACCTAAATAATTAACGAAATGTTTTCCAAAATCTTTCTGTAATTTTACAGTACTTAATTTTATTTATAGCGCGCATATTTTTGTTTGATTATATATTTTCACGTTTTCTCGCTTCGAAGTGGATAGAAATACGTCACAAATTACTCATCAATAAAATGGTCAATTACGATCTGATCGTCCGGCGAAACGAGGTGAATATGAATTCAACTTCAAACGAAATCTTTTTTTCGCCTTGTTTAAACGTGGGTTTATATTTTGTAGTAGATTAAGAATATTTTTTTTTTCTATAAAGACTTCAAATGTTACTGGCAAGAAACATGTCGAAGTACCTTTTCCAATACCCTTTGTTACGTCATAATATTAAAATATCTACTGAAATCAAATGTTTCCAACTTTATATCAAAACTGAAGCGCATATTTAAAAATAAACGCATATTTTGTAACATATTAGAAGCGTATTTTGAGGGTTTTTTTTTTTTTTTTCGTGCACATAAATCCGTTCCTTAATGATCGACGATATCGGCGAAACGTATACTGGAAATGGCTCATATTTTAGACCGAATTATGCGCTATAATTTTTTTAATGCGCGCGCGCTCCGGGGTCGATCGATTATGCACACCCGATTCCGTGTAATAATGATCTATATCGCGGATCTACAACGCGGCCGCGTCGGTAGCCTGCGAATCTGACGAATCTCCGATCGTTCCGAAAACCTCATAAATCGGTTCCGATCGTTGCGCACCGATTTCTTTAACGAGTGCGTAAACACTCACCGCGCGTTAAGTTTTACACTTGTTTTTACATTAAGATAAACGTAGATCTAAATCTATCCGAACGCATAGATCGTTTGTAAATCACTGGCGTTATCGTGTCTCGTATATGCAGCATAACACGATTGGGATATCAAATCAATAATGGTCCGACGCTAATTTTACGACCTGTGCGCGCAGCTTCCCCGCGATGATCGATGATCGACGACCGGAAAGCGATCGTCTGAAATGCACATATGCGATTTTCCGCACTGTGTAAATCGGTTTTCCGAAGAAAAAAAAAACCGCGCACTGGATGCCAAACTCGGTTCAACGAAAGAACGTCTACGAAAGATAATAATATTATTATTATTATTATTATGATATCGATATTGTAGCTAAACACTTGTTGCTGCGCGTTTGATGATACTACGTCTTGTACCACTTGTTCGAGTGTTTTACGAGTACGATATCATTTTTAAACTCACGATTTGAATGTTGTCAAAGAAAAACCGTGTATAGTTTTTCCGAAATCCCGTGTCTATTAGAATTTTGATCAACACTTTTTCAAAGAAAAAAATCTACTTTATTTTTGACAATGAGTCAAAAATGTTCAAGTTTCTAGTACTATTAGGTTTTTGTAGTTACGACTAAAGAATAAAAATTAGTAAATATAGCTTTAAATGTCAACGCCAACAAATAGTTCTCTAAAGGAAACGTAATTATGCTGATTATTTAAAACGGTACTGACCACAGCACGTTTTCGATTAGTGGCAGAATCAAATACTTATGATATAAACAATGAAATTATAACATGAATTATATACGAATTATGGGGCGGTCAGAAATATATTTTAAAACCGTCGAAGAAATTTCACGGGGAGGTTTCGGGCCCCCATAGACCCTCGCCCTCGGATACGTCCTCGGTTTTTGCTGCATAATATTAACGTACACTCTTTTCTTTTTTTCTTTTGCCAACAGACACCAGTTCCAGTCACTTGAATCTGTTCAACTCGCGGGCGCAACCCAAGAAGAAGCGCAAGTCGCGCACCGCGTTCACCAACCATCAGATATTCGAGCTGGAGAAACGTTTCCTGTACCAGAAGTACCTGTCGCCCGCGGACCGGGACGAGATCGCGTCCAGCCTGGGCCTAACGAACGCGCAGGTGATCACGTGGTTCCAGAACAGGCGGGCCAAGATGAAGCGGGACTACGAGGAACAGAAGAAGGACCGGGAAACGTTGGCGGCGCTCAGCGAGCACAAGTTGTTCCTGGAGACGGCCCAGAACATGGGCATTTTGAAGAAGAAACCGCAACCGGCGGCCGCGTGCAGTTCGCCCACCGATCAGCTGCAACAGGCGGTCAAGTACGACGAATGATGATAACGCGAATGACGCGGCGGCGGTGATAACGATGCGATAATATGATAAGGTGCTCGTGTGTGTATATGTTTGTGTGTGTGTAAATCGTATCTGAGTTTTATTATTAAAATGATAAAAAAAAAAAAAAAAAAACTAAGAAAAAAAAATGAATTACATTGTTCCTCTGCGGGTTCGCGCTTATGGGAAAATAAAAAAAAAAAATTAAAACAAAAAACCGATACTTAAACACACACATACACACACACACACACGAGCGTTATTCGTGCTCCTCACCACCTCTGTTTCTACATTATTCGTCACTTCGTTGGCGTGTCTTCGCCGGACATATTATAATTATTATTATACAATTTTGTACATAACGATTTCGAGATCTCATATTTTATTTGTAATTTTTTTTTTTTTTTTATATATATATATATACTAACTTGTAAAATATAACACACGCACGATGTGTACATACGTGTGACGTAATCCCCGCGTCGACTTTGTACTCGCGTTATTATTTCCCACCCCTCTGAAACTATAATAGTTCTCTAAAATTTCTAAAATTCTAGTAAAAAAGCAAATTATATAAAATATTATATATCTTTCTCAATTTTATTTTTTGAAAACAATAATATTATACAATTTATATTTTACGATATAACAATATTTCTACCATCATCATCGTGTGCATACAGTGTGCGCGTAGAATAACCAAAATTTTGTTCTATTGGTTAAGATAATACACTATTTTTTTTTTTTTTTTATAGGTTGTTTTTTAGCGCGAGTTATCGTTTGGTTATCATACCGAACTGATAATATGTCAATATATCGATGTCGGTTAGAGGTGCTAAATAGAATTGAAAAGTTATAAATTTTTTTTTTTTTTAATCAAACGTTTTCTCTCTCCGGATCGGTAACAGATAAAGGCATTATAATTAAAAAAATAAATAAAAACGTGTCACGTGTATTATCATTATTTTTAGATTATTATAACCTATTATATTATAATATCACATACCGTAATCGTGTTGTACATAGCTCATCATTTATAAATATATAATATACATATTAATTATAATACATTAAGTGCTTGTTATATTATTATTTTGTTTGTTTGTTATATTATTATTATTATTATTATTAGAAATATTTCGTTCTTATTTAAATTTTACGTTAATCCAATATACCAAAAAAAAAAAAAAAAAAATGTGAATAAAAAAAAACGCAATCATTTTCTAGGTCTCTTGCACCATTTTATTAATTAATTATACACTATTTTTACTATTTATAAATAATATTTGTAAATAATTCGCGTTTAAATCGGAAATACTTAGTAAAAATAATCGCGTTTTTATTCAAATATTATAATATTATAATTATTATTATTAAATATTGTATATTAATTATATGCGAAGAACAAAATATAATTACTAAATAGTTATTTAAATATATATATATATATATATATATATTAATTTATTATTTATGTACATAATAATATTTATGTTATTATTATTATTAATTATTATTATTTTCCGTCAACAATTATAATAATATAAAAAAAATATGTACAAACCTATATACAGTATATTAATTTTAAATAAAATATTGAAAAAATACAATAATAAATAATAGGTCAAATATTATACGAAATCCGATTGTTTTTTCTATTATTGTTATTAATTATTATTTGATTTATACGTATGTTTCCTACGATTCGTGTTCCTCTCTCGCGATTGTTCGCGTTCCTCTCGCGCGATTGTTCGCGCGTTCCCGCGGCGTACGCGCACAATATAATAATAATAATAATTGTAAAACGCGGTCCTAATGATGTAAATAATATTGATAATAATAATTATTGACGATTGGTCTTTGTTGCGCGTATGATGATAAAACAAAACGTTGGCAAATAATTCGTTATTAATTAACGGTGCCGCCGAGATGAGTGTTGTTATCGTCGCGATATTATTTTATTGTTGCGTGCACGGGGTGGTCGTCGCGTGCAGACGAAATCAATCTCGTAAAAACGCGTCGACTGTTGTACACCAGCAGCTGTGTAATAATAATATTAGTGATGACTGATGAGTATCGATCACATGGTGCGAACAAAAATTATTGTTGAGTGACAATTGGATGTAAATCGTATGCGATACAGGGTGTCTCGGTGCGATTTGATTCGATTTTTGTTCTACTAATAATTTTGGATTCTAAACGGAGTGTTGTTTTTTTTAATTTCTCGATTCTTCAATTTTTTTTAGGCGGAAAAAGTAATCAATAACTGATAAAAAAAAAAATAAAACACTCGGCAAACCATCTCATTTTTTAATTCAAACTTTATGGAAATTTAAACATACGGAGACAATAATGTGAAGAAAACATTTTGGCGCGAGAAGATTTTGAAAATATTGAAAAAATGTTTTTTTAACCCTTTTTTTCTCATTATTTTTTTCCCCTTTTTCTTTAGTATAGACACACTTCACCCCACGGATATTCTTCACTCTTTGAGTCAAATACTCATAGTGGGTATGCTTAAAATGACGACTATTATAATTCTTTATATTATATTAAATTTTTTTGTTCACAATCGTCTTATTGAAGAAATGTTTTTTTTTTAAATTCCACACACTCACCAGGAGTATCTGACTCAGCAAAGAATATCCATGGTGCGAATTATGTCCTGTTTTTTTATTTTCAAAAATTATTACTTCAGCATTGCGCCTCAGTTATGACGTATAATTATTATTTTCGAATTTGAAATTTTATATTACCTACCGTTTTACAGGAAAAATTCAAAATAGCCATTTCGTGAATTTGATTTTTAAAAAAACGACAGTGCTAAAATTTCTAACAAAGGTCAATCCGTTCTACGATTTTTTTAAATTTTTCGAATAATTTCATAATATCGTTAAACAAGTCATAATATTTAATCTAATCGACATCATAATATTAACGTTATTATTACGTATTTAACGAAATTATTAAATTATTCGCAAACTTATAAAACCGTATAAAACGAAAGATTTAACCTTTTTTAGAGATTTAAGCATTAATATGTTTCTAAAAATCTGGTTAACAAAATGGCTTTCTTGAATTATTATTTAAAACTATAGTGGAAAATTTTGAAATTGAAAATATGGGATCAAAAAAAAAAAAAAAAAGTTTAAAATTGTTAATCATGAAAAAAAGAACTATTGCGTTTGTCAAATTGTACTGCGACACCTTGTATATTATTATTATGTTCGTATATGTGTGTATGTGCATTCCTACACAAATTCACGGTGGCCACTTAAAGCCTGTACAATTAAATATTATTATTATTATTCCATTCATTGTGAAATACATTCGGTATTTTGTAAAAGATTTTAGAAAGTGGTCATTGTTTTAATATAACAATCAATTAAGAAATAACAAATTTACGAATGACTGTGTGTGTATGTGCGTGTGTGTGTGTGTGTGTGTGTGTGTGTGTGTGTGTGTGTGTGTGTGTGTGAGGACTATTGTGGAGATTTGAAGAAAACGGTAGAAAATAATTTCAAGAAACGCTTAAAATCTTTTTAATTTTTTTTTTTATTTTGGAAAAAACAGCATAAATGGATATTAAAACCATTTTTTTTTTTTTTTGTTTTATTTGAAACTATATTTTAAACGAAATAGCATTAAGTAGCGTTTAAAACCAATTCAATTTAATTAAATAAAATATGTAATTTATAAAGCTGTAAATTTAATGCAGTACAGACCTTAACAAATGAATTTCAGATTTCATGAAACAATAAAAAATGCATTTAAAATTGTTTTTAAATATACCAAAAATCACAGTTTTAAAACTTCAAGGAAATGTCGTTTTATAAGTACCAAAGAAAAATTTGTGATTTTTAATATCATATTAAAATTCAAAATATAAGAATATCACAGCAATATTTATATTTTGGACTTGGTTTGACAACAATGACTTTTTGATTCAATAAAACAAAACGTTTAGCTCGATAACAGGAGTTAATTCATCATTTACCCTGCCTAAGACTAAAAATGTCTTAACGATAATAATTCTTGATTTCCTCGAAATTATTTTCAAAATCTTTTTTAACCAAATCGCCCGCGAGACTTTTAAATAACTTTATTACAAACAGTCTCGTATTGAGTATAGCGTTTAATGTAGTATAATAATATATAATATATGTTATTGCGTTCAGGACCGGAACTATCCTGCGAGCAAATTAAGCACAGCTGACATTTAAAAAAAAAAATCGTGTTTTACGATCGCGGCCGGTCATAGATCACTCGTCTAAAGGTTCAAGTGCCAAGTCACTTCGGCGACGGCCGATCCGCGTTCATATTACAATATGATCATGTTAATGCTCCACGCACGTCATGTTTATTTCTATTTCGAGCACCATAAGTGATCGTATGGAATCTATAGAATTTTAAATTCTGAGCGGAGCGAAGAAGCTTATGATTTTTCAATGATGTTTCTTTTATTTATTCCCCCCCCCACTCCTACTATCAGAGTTCGGCTCTACGTGGACCTTTGGAGAAGCAATTTTTTGAAATTCACTTTTTTTTTTCTTTTACAAAGATCTGACACAACATAAAACGTGTTTTCTCTTTATTTTATTTCACTTGGATTGTTTATTTGGATACTGTAGACAATTTGATAGCCACCAATAAATTAGTTGAATATGGTAACCATAGTGTTGCACAATAGTCAATAAATAATTATTTTATTAAAATTTGTTAGTACCATAACAAAATCGTTTTTTCGAAGAAATGATTTATCGTTTCTTTGAATTTTAACGCATCTACCAACAGTTTCACTCGAGGATCGAAGAATACCCATGGTGCGAAGTACGACCAGTGGCGATTACATATTATGATGTTGAAGGATGAGCAAAATTAAATATTTTATAAGTTGTATTTTGAATTATTTAGTTAATATTTAACTAATCATATATAAATAAAAATATTAATGATAACTTAGTTGGACTTTTTGCATGTAAAACTTATTTGAAAACTTATTGCTATTTGATAATTAAATTGAACTTTTTTTTTCAATATTTGTTTAGTGATATAATAGTTGCTATATTTACTAAAATTATTATACAAATTACTTTTATATAAAACTACCCAAAATTTGATAAAAAGATTCGGAAACCATCATTTTTTGACCCAAACTTTATGAAAATTCAAACATTGATAAACAATAATATGAGAAACATTTTGGCACAAGAAAATTTTGAAAATGTGAAAAAAATTGTACATTTTTTAAACACTTTCTTTTATCTTTAAATATATTTTCCTTTACTTTGCTTATTACTTAAAAAAAAAACTAAAGTATGGACAAGAAAACCGGACACAGGTACTTCGCACCACGGGTATTCTTCGCTCTTCGGGTCAGATACTCTTGGTGCGGGCGTGTTGAAAATGACAACTATTATTGTTAACTTCCTTCGTTTACAATCGTCTCGTTGAACAAAATAATTTATCGTTTCTTTTGAATTATTCTACGCACCCACCAAGAGTATATACGTCCCCGAGGAGCGAAGAATATCCGCGGTGCTACATAGGTATGTCTGGCTTTTTTTTTTCGATTGTTTCGCTCCCAAAAGGGAAGTCGTAACTGCGCAAATGTGCTAACCGCTTACAGCTCCGGTCCATCGTTTATCGCCCCGGATGCTGCAGTGGACATGAGATCTCAGTCTGACCTATCTGCGTACTCGTATAACAATACAATATAATATGTACGTGTATATTTACTATAGCAGATCGGCCGCGCGTTTTACCGCCACCGATTTGCATTGATTAGCCGCGACGAAACGGACCGATTACACGTCACGACTGTGCAACGGAATAATGATCTCAGTGGAAAACAACTTCACGAACGGATACGTGTGCGCGGAGACCACCGACGAGCCGCGGCCGTTCCGGAAACGTACTTCCGGCCCGCGGAACTCACCGCGTCGAATACGCGCGTGTACAATCCATTACAGTGTAGTTTTTTTTTCACGTTTTTGAAAATTATCTCGCGCCAAAAGTGTTTCTCACATTATTATCTGTCTATGTTTAAATTTTCATAGTGTTTGGATCGAAAAATGATGGTTTCTGAGTCATTTTTTGTCACATTTTAGACAAGTGGATCCATACGAAAAATTGTTTACAGAAAAAATAAAAAAAATTATAAAAATAAAAAAAACATCATTATAAAAACAAATCTAAAAAAAAAAAAAAAAAAAAATTTCATATTATTTATAATTACATGTTTATCATTAAATAAAGTTAGATTAAAATGATTAAATTATATAAAAATTTGTTTATTTTAAATGTTCGTATGGGAGTCGTGGTCCAAAAAGGTTGACAACCACTGCATTACACAGTAGGTATATTTTAAGAATTTCTTTTTACTGAGTGTCTTTAGAGTTACTTTTGACCAAATGTCTGCCTCGAGTATCTTTCTTTAGTTTAAATTAAAAAACATGCATACCCTTGCTCATACTCGACCTCAGTGTTCCGCTGGAATAGATTTTAATGTACTGCAATAATATTTAAAATAAATGATAGATTTATTCGACAAAAGCAGAGATATTATGCTAAACGTCGGATTTTAAAACAAAAACCCGATACGACATGTTTGAGTTATATTATATTAAATTTCTAAAACGAGTATGTACTTGGTGTATATTCTTCGCTCCTCGGGTGGGATACTCTTGCGGGTGTATTTCTTTTTAAAGAAACGACGAGTTTAATTAATACGAATCCGAACTGAGCGGACAGTCTAGTCAAGACAATTTTACTAAAAAGTATAAAGCTAGTTACTATGACAAAAACAATTTATTTTTCACTCGGACAGTGATATATTTTATTATTAACTGAGAAAGAAAAAAACAAAATGTTGATGAGAAAAAAAGGTGTTGGGTAGAAAAAAATTAACATTTTCTCGCGCTGTAGTATTTATCATATTATTGTCTACCTACATTTAAATTTTCCTAAAGTTCTGATAATAAATAATAGTTTTCTAGACTTTTTTTGTCAAATGTTCAGTAGTTTTTCCGAAATTTTAAGAAAACTAGTGAGAATTTCGAAAATTAGCTCTCAAAAGTACCATCTACAGGGAAATCGGGATTCAAAAGTCGCTGATCGATAGTTTTCGATAAGTATTTCCTTAGGAAAAAGATTTTTCAAAAAAAACTGGACGTACTTCGCACCATGGGTGTTCTCCGCACCTCGGGCGGAGTACTCTTGGTTAGGATGAGAAACAAATGATTAACCCCTACCAAAGAGTTACGGCTACGTATTCTCAAAAAAAACCTGTAGATAAGATTCGCCCCCTCCCGAAAATAATTCTCAAACACTTCACCGGACACCGCAGCATTGCGTCGATTAATCGTTTTAAATGTTTCTCCTTTTTTTCTCTCTCTCTCTCAAAACGCGAAACGATCTCTTAACAACGGTTCGAACGTTACCTCATCATATTATTATAATATTATTATCTATTTTCAAAATACGTACTATTACGTATTGTGTACCTCGTCTGGAGTAGATTTTTCTGAAATCTAAAGCGATAAACCGCGACGTCCGGCGATTCGTATCTCGCGCATAGGCCTCGGGGGGAACGCGTACGTGCACGCGTTCTCGAATTTTATTATTACCCGTCTCTGCCCCCAGAGTCGTTTTCGACTGGTGAGCAGCACTGAGAGTCATAAAAAAATAAAAAATAAAAAATATGGTAACGCACGCGTGTAATATATAATAATGACTAAATTTTACGCGGAATAACATAATATTATAATTTATATGTATGCCGCGGCACATGTGTCCGACACAATGGCCGTACACCCACTTACCCGTTTATTATTATTATTAGTTATTAGTTATTATTACTTGTATAAAGACTGATTTTTGGTGGGCCGTAATTTTTGTAATAAAGTAATAACTCTTCCCGTTCGATAGTAGTAAATAATATTATACTCGTGTGTTGTTGTTGTACGTGGCGGCCACACATTTAATTGATTCCAACGCGTACGATAATATTATAAGAAATACGAGCCGATTCTCGCGGCGGCGGCCCCTAAATAATAATAATTTATTAATGGGTAAATAATTTATGTAGTATTATTGAATACTAGTTTCGCTTTTATATTGTGTTCTGTGAGGGCGCGCCGAGCTCTAATGAAGTTAATCGTTAACAACATCCGATGGTCCCCATCGTCATGATATTTATATTATCACCAAGTATAGGACTTATAAAAAATTGTAAAATATGCATTTTATTTACCTAAATATGCAAAAATACGCATTTAAGATAAACATAAAAATATAGTTACAAAAAAAAATATTTATTTATTGGAATTCATCAATGATTGGTTGTTTTTCTTAATATAATATAATATTGAGAAATAAAATAAAATAAAATAATTTAGAAACAAAATTTATAATTCACATTCATTAGTGGAAATACGTGTGTTAGATGCTACAACAACAAATTGTTTACGAAATATACTATAAAACATGCATTTTTCACACTCTTATGATCAAAATATGTAATAATATTCATTTTATTCAATATAATATATATTATGCAAAAATATGCATTTTATCCTAAATATGCAAAAACGAGCAAAATAAAAACACCACCATTTATCTCATCTTGAGGTGATTCGTGGGCATTACTGACAAAATCAATAATTAGAAGTCGCAAAAAAAACATGCTGTAGCATAATATAAATCCTAGCCCTGATTATCACTATGTTTCGTATCTCGATATGCGCGTAAATTGGAACTGTGTTTTTTTCTTTATTTTTTTTTTTTTTTTTGTTCAGCCACGTTTGCCTACTCAGTGTGCTAGTGTGCCGTGCGGTCGTTAGTGTGTGTGTTACATATTATGGGCGAACGGAATATTATTATAAAAATAATAAAAAATTCTTTGTAACTAGGTTTGATGCAATATAATTTTTTTTTTTTAGTGTTTTTACAATGGTGTTTGTTATTTTTCTTTTTTTTTTTTTTCTGTAAAAATTGTTTCTAGTTTAAATATTATATTACAAAATTTTCCAAAAAAAAAGATTTTTTGGGGGTGGCGACGTAGGGATAACCCTAAGTACGCCACAGCGTAAAGTGAATACGACTAATATTAAACACACACATAGACGCCAAAAGTGTCTTAAGTTCGCAACAAAGTAGTATTACACACGTTTTCGGTGTTATTTCTCGAGAATAAAAATAACTGCAGTTTTTTTTTTTTTTCCTAAAATCTATTTTGCCGTAATGTAATTACTACTATGTTTGAGGAAGTTAATTATTTCTGTAATTAAAAAAAAAAGATGAATAAAAAAATTGCTCATCAAGATAAATCTAATCACACACGAAAAAAAAATGGAGAACACTCATCGTTAGGTATTTCCGTTTCTGTATATTACAATTATACGTTATGTTCTGTAGATTATATTGCGTAGCATTGTAATTATAATTCGTACTGTGCGCGTATGTATAAGGACACTCGTTTCTATATTATTTGCTGCGTGACAGTCACTAAATATAGACCGTGTGGTTTTCTAGATTCTAAACGAAGTGAACTAGTGTTTTTAAAATGATGTTTTTTTTTTCTGTGTACAACTTTTCGTATAGAAATACTTATCCAAAAGTTTAGATCAATAACTTTTTGAAACAGGATTTGCCTGTAGATTATTCTTTAAAGAGGTCATTTTTTGAATTTCTCAATTCTTCAATTTATTTTTTGGAAAAAACTACCTAAAATTTGACAAAAACGACTCGGTAACCAAAATTTTTTGATCCGAATTATATGAAAATTTAAACATAGATAAAAAATCATATAAGAAAGATTTTGGCGGAAGAAAATTTTGGAAATGTGAAAAAAAAATTTTGGACATTTTTCTAACATTTTTTTTTTAATATTATTAACTTCTTTCGTTCAGAATCGTTTTATTGAAGAAATGAATTATCGTTTCTTTAAAATTCAATACACCTGTCAAGAGAATCCACCCGTCGTGCGAAGTATGTCCGGATTTTTTATATGTTCAATCTTTAACATAAAGTCTTCTTCGAATAAATACTCTTTAATATTATTGTTTTTCCTAATTTTAGTGTTATAGTTATATAACAGTTAAGATTTTACTATATTTTTCAAAGGATACTTATCTATTAATATAGGTAGTAAACAAGTAAATAGATAAATACCGAATTTCATTTTATTGTTATAATATTATAAACTGTTAAATATACATTATATCTTACATATAAAATTCGATTTAAAAATTATTTGAAATTTACCCGTAGTAAGTGTTTACAGACTAAATTACTTGACATTGTGGAAAGGGAATTGGAATTTGCGCTCTCACATCTATAAATATTATAATAATTAATTATTAATTCTACAACAGGTGTGCACATTCCAGCCGCTACGCGTTATAATTATTATTATTATTGTTATATGTGTGTATGCGAGTAAAATTTTTTGTTTCATCGACTAGCAGAGCGATTTGGGAGTTATTCAAACGATTCGTTGACATAACGATGATGACACATGGTCAGGGGTGTGCACGTCATCCGTAACAAATCGTTATTGTATCATGACGGAATGTATTTCATACCACACCTGTCCGCTGCTTTGGTCGTATTACCTGCGATCAAAATCATCACAGTACTCGCGGCTGAAAATTATATCACCGTACAGATTTTGAGCGGAGCGAAGAAGCCAATGCTTTTATTTCTGTTGTTTTCTCTTTCGTTTGTTTTCACTTCTTTTTTTTTTTTAGTTTTTGGTAAAGCAAATTTTTCGGGTCAGCAGAAATCGCATTTCGACGATACTTCAAAGATGTCATTTTCAAAATTCTCAACGTTTTTGGGACCACAAAAGTACGGTCAACAGCTAGTATTTAATATTATGTATAGAACCTGTGGAAAGAATTAAAATAATCGTTTAAACAACTGGTTTTATAATAAATAATAATTGCATTATACGCAAATGAGTTGACTTAATTTTAAGTACCTATAATAATGATAATAACGTCGGCGGCAGTCGAGTGGTTATTATAATATTATGCTCTCGCGCACGAATTATTCGGCTTAAACGATAGAAAATTACTGGTCTAAAAATGTTTACTGCGAGCATAATCCGTAGCCTGAAGAGTAAATAGACTATAATATTATATAATATACACTCGATAGGTACCTCTGGCATAATATATTTCGTTTTGAAATCCGAGTTATCACTATAGACGTGCCTCATGTGTACGATTCAAGTGTCTAAACTTGATGATGCTTCGACATATCAATCACTGCGAGTGTAGCAATTATTGTAAACGTGACGTTGTATTTACATTTACTATTTGCGAGTGCGAATTTAGAAATCCCTGAAATGAGAGGACGGGGCTATATTAGATTCTGAGCGAGGAATGTATTGGTTTTACAAATTTGTGACAGTTTGAAGACACTTTTCCAAATAAAGTTACTGGTACAAAAGTTTCGATCAGTAACTCTATGCATAGGAAATATTGTCAAGATGGTATTTTTGGGAGGTAATTTTTCCAAATTCTCAATACTTTTTCTAAACGCAAGTCTAGACTACCCAAAAATTGACTAATAATAACTTCCAAAATAATAGAGATAGAGACTTAAAAGTTTCATACCTCATGAAAATTTCAAAAACATTTGACCGATATTGAGGTAAGAAAAGCATTTTAAAAATTTCGACAATTTCTCGTTTTTTTGTTAGTTTTTAATTCGTAAAATTTTAATGTATGATAACTAAGAGCTGAAAATTTAATAAACATACTCATATGTATAAGCAACGAGCCTAAAAAAAATCTCAAAAATCGGAAGTCAACTTTTTTTTTTATAACCGTTGGTATTTTGACAGAATTCATTAATTTTACATGAAATTACACACTTAAACCAGCATAAAAAATAACTGGTCCAACCGATCTTTCTGAAACTCTGTACATAGATGGTAAATTATATTGCGAATATTTTGGTGCATGAAAAATATTTCATGGACGAATAGTTAAAAATTTTACAAGATTTTTGCGGATATAAAATCGGAAAAAGAACAGATAAATTACCACAAAAATATTAAATGCTATAAATAAAAATAAAAATGGATTACTTTGTTACTAATTAAATATATTGGACTATAACTGGACGTTTGAAAAAAT
Source organism: Stegophylla sp. TES_Ste_2020 (assembly GCA_025469315.1). Taxonomy (NCBI): domain Eukaryota; kingdom Metazoa; phylum Arthropoda; class Insecta; order Hemiptera; family Aphididae; genus Stegophylla; species Stegophylla sp. TES_Ste_2020. The sequence goes on from JAIPRM010001346.1 coordinate 26,295, forward strand.
TTAGTGAATTTTATTCGATGTACCTATTATTGGAAAAAAAGGTAATTCTATAAACAGCTTAAAACCCAGGGATTCTCGTAAAAAGACCAAAATGCCAATTATACTAATTATTACTGAACGGTTGGCCATTTATTAATTTATAAATATAGATTTTTATTGCATTCTTCATTTATATTAAGACATATATCACCTTATAGCACACATACACACATGCACTCACACAAATATCGAATACCCAACATTATTAAATAACATTTTGTTAAATATTTCCTTATTGCTGATTATTATTATTATATATTATTTGAGCCTTTCGCTCGGAATCGTTTTATTGGAGAAATGATTTGGCGTTTCTTTAAAATTTAATTACACCCACCAAGTGCTTGACACCCGAGGTGCGAATTATGTCCGGCTTTTTTTATTTTTCATTTTAATAAAAGGCTGAAATTTTAACCAACATATCCCCTCCCCCATCACACATCCGTTTTAATATGTTCTGGATCCATAAATATAGTCACAGTTTGAATTATTTTCAATGTGATTATCGTACGAGCTACTGCAACAGATTGAACATCGGCAACGTCGGACGTAATGATATTCGCGCGCGCGCGTGTGTGTGTGTGTGTAGAGTGAAAATAAATCGCTCGGGAATGTTTTTTTAGACGAGTGAAAATTGATTGTGAGTTATTCACTCTAACCCGTTGCCGCCCGATTGTGTCGATATAAATCTGTTACAGACCGCCCGCCCCCTATCGACGTCGGCCTATACTTTTATCACTATACTCGTATTACAGTGCAGATTTACAGAGCGTAATAAATTACTAACCGTTTAATTTCTTTGCGACCGGATCGATAATTGGAATAATATTTATATTAATATTATAATATATTATTATCGTTGGCGCGGTGTTAATTTCAATTAAATTATTATCGTTTTAATCGTTTTAAATTATTATTCTCTTCATTTCTGGAAAATATATTTCATTATATTGTAATACAATAGAAATCATTTATAATGATGACACCAGTTGTAATGGCGAACCGGGTTTAATGACCTCAAGTTGAAAGCAAAAATCGTATATTATAATATGTACGAATTAGTTAATTAGATTAATTGGTTAATCTGTTATTATTTATACAATGACTATACGGATGTTATGAAGATTATTTTTGAAAAATATTTTACCTATAATGATGTTAATAGTGAATATTGCATTTATCAAAGCTATATATGAAACTACATAAGTGTTACAAACTAAAATAACAGATTATTTTAATATGTTGATTTTAGGTTTTTTTCTTCCAACTCTATGAAAATTTGTTAATAGATACACAATAATATGAAAAATATTTTAGTGAACATTTTTTTTAATATGTTAATTTTTTTAACACTTTTTTCTCTTTTTATGTCTGTACTTTACTGTACTTGACTTTTTTTTTTTTTGGAATGTTCAACTTACTATAAAAACTATGCTTACCATAACTTTTTTTTTCGTGTCATGTTAAGAATGCCTTGTGGTCATTCAAACTTTTTTGGTACTCCTCTATTTTCACTACGGTCATTTTTATTGTGAATTTTGATTTATTGAAATACAAACGGTAGTTTGTATTTTACATTAATACAGACACACACACACACATATGTACGTATATGTACATATATATGAATGTGTATGTGTGTGTGTGTGTGTGTGTGTGTGTGTGTATGCATTATACGTTCCGAGTCGTGATCACGCGTTTCTTAAACAAACGAAAAATAATATCGTATATTATTATGCTCTATTGTACGAGATTTTAGGTACTTTGTCAAATCACAATAATAATAATATATAACATAAAACCACTTTGTACGTGGTTTTTAACATTTCAGACACTACAGTAATTACCAGCGATTATAATATTATATTAACCCGTTAACGAGTGATAAATAGACTCGGTATTTAGTGCGATAATTGCCCGGTTTTTGAAACGGACTAATTGAATAACGATTATTGCAAGCACACATCTACACTTTGTCCGAATTTCACCGTAAATGCGAATTCAACGATTATTGTGGCTCTCGTGTTTGGTTACGCACAAAATATACGTTTATCGAACTACATTATATTATAGGGGTGGCCAATTTTTTTTTTTTTTTTTTGGCAAAGATCTATTGACAAAAAAATGATTTCGAGATAATTGAAGTTAAAATTAGAAATATTATTGTTATATGATTTATCAAAGTAACATTATTTTTTTGGTTTAAAATTTCTTTTTAAGTATCCAACTTTAAATTTAAATGTAAAAACATTCAAGATTCTGAACGAAGTGAAGAAGCTAGTGTTTTTACAATGATGTTTATTTATTTTTTTTTTTTGCTGTAAACCCTTTTTCGTATTGATATACTTGTCCAAAAGTTTCGATCAGCAACTTTTTGAAACCGGATTTGCCTCTTATTGGTACTTTGAATAGGATAGTTTTCGAATTTCTCAATTCTTCAATTTCTATTTTTTTTTTTAACCACCCAAAATTTGACAAAAAAGACTCGGAAACCATCATTGTTTAATTCGAACTTAATGAAAATTTAAACTCTCAATTATAAATTGAAAACTATATGATATAAAAAAAATAAATAAAAATTATCAAAACTGTATTGGCTGTTATAATCGATTATGGACGTTTTTCCAAAAATTAAAATAAAAATTAGAATAAAATAAATATTATTATATTAATGAATGAATAATCGATCACCGCCATTTTTTTTTTATGAATTTCAAACGATTTTTGTTCTTGAAAAATTCTTTCCATCATTTAAACAAATGTTCCTAAAAATAAGCACAATTCAACTTAAATTTATGTATTATAATTAATGATATTGAAATGTACCTATTAACTTACTTTTATTCGTTTTTCAATGAACTTTTGTATGTAACAATTTATTTTACAAAAATTCATCTGTGTAGAAAACATTATAATGTGGATTTACCCACTGCGAGTGTGCCGTTTTTAGATGCGACCTTTTAACTCATCCACCATAAATCCCACACGAGAAGCGAAGAATAACCATGGTGCGAAGTTGTCCGTCCGACTTTTTTCAAACAACAATAAACTGTTATTTAGACGCGACTCGGGTCATATTTCATACGTTTTAATCACTCGTGATTACATAAGAAACGTATAATTATTGAGGATCGAGTGGGCTGTCGAACACGTATGTACGATATATATATAATAATATCGTCTCGACTTCAATAATATATGATGAAACACTATTTTATAAATTATAGACATGTAATAATATGACTAATATGTATACATAATAATTAATGGTTATTCGGTATTTGAAAGTGCAGCTGGAAATTATATTCTATGGATATTAACAATAATTATTCGCACATCAATTAAATGTGTAATATATATATACATATTAAAATGAGCGTTAAAAATTAAATTACATAAATAATGATTCGTGTTGAATCCGTTCTCTGAGAGTTAAAAGAAACTTATGTAATAATATATAAGTTTAATTGAGAACGAGTATGTGTTAATCGCGAGCTTTGGAACCGGCAACGACTTTAACGGTATCGATTTTGGATTTTGGTTTCGAAACCGGTTTTGTTTAAATCGCGTTTTCGATACCTAACTGACCGAAGCAGACGTTTAAAAGTTTCGGTTACTTATTACCACGGTGATAAAATGGTGCGAGCTTTTATTCGTCTTTTCCAAAATCCAACTCAGGATCCGCCGCTGTTATACAGTTTCTAGAGCGCAGTTACGAGATTTGTATAATATAATCGTAATGTATTGTTTATGGAATTCATGAAAAAGTCACCCCCCTAGGTGTCTCTTTCACACCTACGGAGGCATGGAGGTGTAGTACACAAAACGAGAGCTATAAATATTACTATTTGGGCCCAGATTTTTAGGTAAATTCAAATTTTTAAACACCACTTATTTTAAAAGTGTTTGGAGAAAAAAAAACGTCATTGTAAAAACACCAGCTTCTTCGCTTCATTGAGGATCTAAAAGGACGTACTTTGCACCAGGTCAATTTCCTCCCCAGCACCCCCACTATCAAATACTGAGTCAAAACCTATGCCAACCGTTTGTATCTGATTGTATCTAAAGTTCGTACCTCAATGGATTATAAATTATTCTAATTTTATTTTGGGGGTGCTGAGGACACGCTGGCACCCCCATTTTCGAATTCAGAATCAAATCCTATGCAAATAGGATCCGCTTAATCGTTTCATTACAATTTAACACATACCCACGCATCAAATACACGAAGTTCTTTTTAAATTTTTAACACACTTTTTATTTTGCATATAAATTCGGTCCTTAATTTTTGCGTGTATTTTATAAAATAAATGTATACACACAGACCGCAAAAATGTGAAAACTTGCAAACCGTATAGTTTCAGAGTGCAAAAATTCCGGAATTCACCAGCAAGACGAGGGATATTTTTGATTTGCAGAGCGAAGTGGAGTCGACCAAACACCCGGTAAACTAACATACTTTCTGAAAATACATAATATACGGTTTGTGAAAGTCGGAGTTTGTGTACGGTCTGTGAAAATACGGTCTGAGTATTTACAGTCTAGAATTCTACGGTGTGTACGATTATTTTCGGGGTTTTTACATGCGTCCCCATAGCAATTATACTAACGAGTACGTTATGATAAATGATAAATAATAATGCCATATGCACTGCACTCACAGATCATATTGGATGGTATATTATTGTTATCGGTGAAAAATGTCTCTCTTATTAATCGATGATGGATGCGTCGAGGGGGCACACACGGCCTCTCCCCCCCTCCGGCTCTAACGGCGATCGACTGCCGCCACGGTAGCGCTGCATATATGTAAAATAATTACTACTAAGTTCTTCGTTCGTTCGCGCCGCTCGATCGGCACTGTATCATTTATATACTATATAATACGATTGTGTTTATTGTGTAATACGTTATCAAACGGCCCGCGGAGTGTGTACACATAAATATTGTATTATTATTACTATTATTATTATGGGATCCGAGCACACGAAAATAAATCGCCGCCGATCACGCGCTGAGAACTAGTTTTCCAATCCGGTAGCGCTTATTTTCATCAATCATCCGCCCGGCGAGTTCCCCGAGTCTTCTAAATCGTACCCGTTGTATAACGCCGTGGCACTACTTAAATATACCATAATATTATTAGTATTATCATACAGAAGATGGGGGCACCTACCTACACAACCGCACGTCGTCGTATATTATTCGGTCACTCGGTGCGTGAATAAATTATTATCAAGCGAGCGGGTATGGTGTGCGCATCGTGTAGGCGCACGTCATGTACAGGGCGTCCCAAGCAATAGTGATGATCTCTTTCAAATCGAAATGAAAAGAAAAAAGGCCGAACATGTTTTGCACCACGGATATTCTTCGCTCCACGGGGTCAGATACTCTTGGTAATCGTGTATAGGATTTCAAATAAACGATAAATCATTTTTTTTTTTTTTTTTTTTTCAATAAGACGATTCTGAACGAAATCGTTTTCAACACACCCACCAAGAGTATCTGACCCCAGGAGCGAACAATATCCGTGGTGCGAATTATGTCCGGCTTTCTTGTCCTGTACTTTACTTTATTTTTTATGTAATAATTAAAGAAAAGGGAAAGATAATCAATGGGGAAATAAGTGTTAGAAAAATGTCCAAAATTTTTTTTCACGTTTTCAAAATCTTCTTACGCCAAAATATTTTTCACATTGTTGTCTACCTACGTTTAAATTTTCATACAATTTGGATTGAAATAAATAGGTTTCCGAGTTATTTTTGTCAAATTTTGAGTAGTTCCCCCCCCCCAAAAAAAAAAAAAAACAAATTAAGGATTGAGTAATTCCAAAAATGCCCTCTTCAAAGTACCGACTACAGAAAAATCCGGTTTACTAGAATACGTATACAACATGCATGTGAAATGAAAATAAAAATAAAAGCGTACACCCTTCGGGGCATGTGCCGGATCGCCTCTCGTTCGCTTCTATACCTTTAAGACGTCTGTGCACTACGTGTCATTTTTATTATTATTATTATTCTCTGTTATCGTAAAACGCCGACATAATATGATACATTTCTCCGGACGCATATTATATTCATTTCTTTTTTTTGATCCTCGCGCTTAGCGTGCACATAACACGCGTATAGCAGTATATTATATATTATATGCTATGGGATTCGAGATGAAGACGTGTATAAACGCGTATTGTGGTCATTAGAATATTATTATAACAACAACAACACGTCCACCGCCGGACACAACGTGTAATTTCACTCGTTCGATTGATCTATTTCCAATCCTTTCGCCGCCGACAGTAGTAGTAATAATAATAAACACTCGAGTGTGTGTGTGTACGCGCGTTAACTGGTCTATCGTCTTTCTTTGTGTGGAAATCGTCTGAGCGCTATCAAATTATCCCGCGCCGACCACTGTCATCGACACGGACCAACTCCCGGAATATTATGGTTATTATTTCACACATTCCAGTGTGGGACAACCTTTACCCAACATGTGCATTAACGACGACGTACCGACAACTGACAAAGCACAACTCTCACCGTCCGGTGACGACACATCTCCGACAAGAATCCAAAATGCGCCGCCGTGCAACTCCAACACCGACTTAACCAGCATAACTTCTCTCGCCGATGGCACATCGAAATCAACGCTAACAAAAGCAACGGACATACTTCGCACCACGGATATTTTTCGCTCCTCGGGTCAGTTACTGTTGGAGGGTGTGTATAATTTTTAAGAAACGATAAATCATTTCTTCGGTCAGACGGAAGAAGTTAATGATATAAAGGAAAAATGATTGTCGTAATTTGAAAACACACTCACCAAGAGTATCTGATCCGAAGAGTGAAGAATATCCGTGGTGTGAAGCATGTCCGGCTTTCTTGTCTACACTTCAATTCACTTCACTTTACATTACTAACATTACTTTACATTTTTTTTTTTTATCTAATATTATAAAGGAAAAAAAATTTTAAAAATGACCGAAATTTTTTTTCTCATTTTCACAATTTTCTTGTGCCAAAAACTTTTTTATATTATTGTCTATCAATGTTTAAATTTTTATACAGTTTGGATCAAAGATTTATGGTTTCCGAGTTTTTATTATCAAATTTTGGGTAGTTTTTTCCCCAAAAAAAATTGAAGAATTGAGAATGTCAAAAAATGACCTCTTTAAAATACCAACTAGAGGCAAACCCGGTTTCAAAAAGTTGCTGACCGAGACTTTTGAACAAGTAGATCCATACAAAATAGTGTATATAGAAAAAAAAAATAAACATCATTGTAAAACCACTAGCTTCTTTACTTCGCTCAGAATCTAAAACAGTAGGCAGGGGTGGACGGACCCACCGGGATACCGCCGAGAAATGTCCCATTGGACTATAAGCCAAAACGTTGCTTTTGAAAACATTTGGACAAGTGTTTTTGTACAAAAAAGTGTTACCATAAAAACGACCATTTCCTTTTTATTACCACTTGGAATTTAAAATAGAAAAATTTATAATGTCCAAGAACAAATTATTATTAAAAGGACGTAACGAAAACTGTCGTGAAATATTGTTATATTCGATTGTTGTTGTTAAAATATTATCAAACACATACTCTTTCCGTTAAATATATTTTATTAATATATTGTAAACGTTTTTATCGTGAGGCAATAAAAATCACTTCTAACTTATTCTTATAAATAATAATAATAATAATTATAATAACCAATCATTACATTTGTGTGCAATAATCGAAATGGGGTAAACACGCGTGACGAATTATCTATTTCGAGTGTGCAATGATGCAGATAATCTACATAATCACTCGTTTTCATTATCTTATCTCACAACGTATTACGTTATTAGTGGTCAACCACCAGGCAAAAAAAAAAGAATTTTGCGCAAAATTAAATGTCAGCGAATATTTCACGAAAAAAAACCGTTCATTGTGTTGTTGTTATTGTCATTGCGATATACTAGTGAAAACCGAATTTCATTTCAGGAAATAGTCAACTTTTCTTATTAAGTACTAATCAAAATTAGAATCAATCAAATAAACATAATATTAGCCCTCCAAAAAAAGTTTTGCGAATTGCGCTCATGATACAGCTACATTGAAGTAAAGATATTCGATAGGGTGTGTTCGACAAAACTTTTAATGTCATATATATTATATTTATCATTACTCTTATTAAAAGACGTTTGGGAGAGTTGTATTGCTCGTGTGTGTTATCGTATGACTAAAATGAATATCATAATTTTTTTGCGGTTTTTTTTTTTCCTATATTATTAATTTCCTTCGTTCGGAATCGTTTTATTGGAGAAATGATTTATCGTTTTTTTAATAAATTCAATACACCCCGTCGAGAAATCCCACCCGTCGTGCGAAGTATGTCCGGCTTTTTTTTCTATGAAACGGGTATTAATTATAGGGTTAGGTTCGCCTTCCCCTCCAAGGCTTATGTTTAGATAGATTATTTTGCACCTATAGGTATTGAAATGAATTTCAACGGGCGTCCCTTGGACAGGACGTAGAAATTATTATAATAATATAGCAGCCAATTACGAAGACCGTGATAACGAGGAGACAGTAGTCAGTGGCGGCGGCGTCCCTTTGAAGGCCCCCGCGGACCGTGACGCGCGCCGGTGACGACGTGCAGGCGGCGACGACGACGACGACTACTGTTGTACCGACGACGAAGTCTCGGAGCACCCTGACGATCCTGCAGGGACCGGCGGCGGCGACGACAGTGGCGGTGTGTGTGGTGTGGCGGCGGCGGCGGCGGCGAGGGACAAGAAAAATTGTTATTATATCTCCGGCGGCGGCGGCGGCATCCGTCTGTATCGCCGTGGAAAACAAACAAGGGTTAATCAGAACAAATTGACATGCGGTCCCGGGCTACAGTGTGTTTGTGTGTGTGTGCGTAACATAATACGCGTGTATACACACATCACGCAACGTGCGCACGCATCGTTTTGGACACAAAACGTTTTGGATGATTATTCAAGGCGAGACGACTTTTAATATGTATTCATACAGGGTGATTTTTTTTTTTTTTGAACCTCCCCTTTTCGCTTTAGAAGTGGAAAAATTTGAGGAGTTTATTTTTTATTTTTGAAGAATTTTCAACTTAATATAAAAACAGTGTTTTCCATAACTCGTTTTTTTCTCTCCTTAAGTACGTCCTGTGAAGATGAAAATTGTTTTTTTTTTTTGCCAACGGCAATCCCCCTTTTTAACTGCGGAATTTTATTTGAATATTTTTTTTGTAAATTTCTGTGTATTGAGACCGAAATTCGAATGAGTGGTTTTTGAATTATTCAAATTTTAGTATCGAGGAAAATAGTCTCTTGGATGCATAACAAAATTAGTTACCTACGTATAGTGCGTGATACATACTCGAAGCACTTTAAATTATTGAAACGAAAATACCGCGCTCAAAATTGGTATTTGCAATTTAAAAAAAAAAAAAAGTTTGCATCACCACAGGACACCCTTAAAATTATGTGAAAATAAACGATCGGTAGAAAACGTAGTTTTCATAGTAACATGAATGTTCCGAAGAGAAAAATCTCACCAATTTTTGCATTTTTACTACCAATAATGGGGGTGAACATCCTTAAAATATCACCCTGTATGATGTAATATTATGTTATGGCCGTGTCTCGGCAGCGGCGTTAGCAGACGTCGTCGTAGTCAATATGTTATAGCCCGCGTGTACAAACACACCGCACACGCACGCGGTTAATTAGTTCCGGAGAGACGGCGACGTAGCAGTGTTAAGAAGCCGCGTGGCAGTTAATAGATCTCGTCCTGTGCCTTTCAAAACAAGACAATTTTGCGCCGGTAACCGAGGAAGGGAGACGACGAGTTCCGGATGAAGTGAGTACCGGCGGTCCACCGGAGATGTATTTATGGGCTGAAAATGTCACCCGCGTAGGTGTTTCCGCCCAAAAAAAAAAAGGTACCTACACAGGTAGTGATGTAAATTTTCATGAAAATGTTTGAATATTTAAAAAACAAAAAAAATGTTTTCCAAATTAAAGGCTTCTTAAATAGTTTATTACATTGAATTAAAGCAAATGTAAATTAAAGTAAAATAAAGCAAAGCAAAGACAAAAAAGTAAATTAATGTCGAGTAAAGTACATACAAGAAAACCGGACACACTTCGCAACAACTTACGTTAAAAATGACGACTATTATTGTTCTTTATATTATTAACTTCTTTCGTTCAGAATCGTATTATTAAAGAAATTATTTATCGTTTCTTTAAAATTCTACACACCCACCATGAGCATCAGACCCAAGCAGTGGAAAATACCCGTGGCACGAAGTATGTCCGGCTTTCTCGTCTACTTTTTACTTATCATTGCTTTACTTTATAATTATGCTGGGGTCGTTGTATTTAAAGAGGTGCTAAGGAAAGCGATCTCGTCGTCACTTCATTTTTTTTTTTATATATATAACTTATTTCAATGAAATATATAAACGTGTACTATAAAAACAAATCATTTCAAATGCGAAATTATACAAATTACTTACATACATAATCAGTTTAACCTAAACAAAGTAAAAATTATCTTAGATTATTTTTACTTTTTTTTTTATGGTAAGTTATGGTGTCAAGTGTGAAATTTATCACTACAGTGTTTTTGAATTTTTAGTATTCATAAATGGCAATCACTATATTCTGTAACTTTATATTTCTAATCAAAATATTGTATTTGTAAAGAAGCAAGAGGTATTCCGCCAAAAATTGTTGACTTTCACTCTGCTATACTCTAAACAGTTCAAACTTAAATGTTTATAACTTTATTAGTCATAATTATTGGCCAAAAAAAGGAAAATTCTAGTGTCAAAATCGCATAAATAATATTACCTTTTAGAGAACTACATTTCAAATATTGGTTGCCATTTGATAAAATCGACAAACTCAAAAATAACTTAGGAAAACATTGTAGAAAAAACATACTTTTTTTTTTTTTTCATAGAAATATAGTCTCATTAGTTTTGAACGTACTTAAAACGTACTAATGAAAAGCCCAACTTTGAAACGAATACCAATTATATACATGTATTTTCTATTAAGTTTTCAGTTATACAATTATTTTCAAGTAATATACCATTTTTATTTATTTTTTTAAAGGGGGCGTGGAAAAATATTTTGCTCTCCAAAGGGGAGGGGGGGCGGTGACTTTAATAAAAAGGTTGAGAATCACTGTACTAGACTTTGCGGTAGATATTCGCATGTACCTACATGTGTGTGGGTAATGCATTAGTCATAGTGTCTGTGTAATACGCTGTAAAGTGCGTTTGTTTTTCAAATCTCTCTCCCACGCAACCGTGCAGCCGTGGCGGTGGCGGCGACCCGGACAGACGGCATTTGAACGCGTATACGCAGCACAGTGTGTATAATAATAATAATAATGATAATCGGAGACGACCGCGTGTGACGGGTTTGAGTGATGATGTTGTAGTGCACGCTTTACAAAGGGTTTGGGTTTAATTAAAAGAAAAAAATAATAAATGAAAATCACACTCGTCAAAACCCGTAACGATCGCTCGTTAGTGCGCGCCCTTAAGTCGGACGCCGCCGCCACCGAACGTATCTCCTAAGTATGTCCCGTTATGTTATTATTTTCATTTGGGTACTCGGTGTAAGTAGTTAGGGCCGCAGTGGTTCTCAAACCGTGCGATGGAGTATTTCATAGGGGAGGCTCGACGATAGTGCAGTGTACCGGGAGACGATACGACTAGTCTTCACGATTCAGTTCGTTGGCTATGTAAAAGGTGATGCACAATAATGTTGTTACGTGGGTTGAAAACAATTTTTTTACACATTGACACGAATGTACTTTTATTTGCTTATTTAATAAACGAGACTAGCCCAATATAACATGTGTACATTATTAAAATAGAATTATAGAAATAGAATAAAAATTACAATTAGTAGCTAACAAAATACATAGTTACAATTACAAACACAAGACAAATTAATTTACAACAAGAGAGAAACATATTACACATCATTAATACAGGTAAATAGGTAATTTAGAACTGAAACTCGAGTTATAGCATAACAAAAGAGATATCGGTATTGGCAATTCTGATTAAACGGATAATAGGAGAGTTAAGATGATAATTTGTGGAGAAAAATGGAATATGAAAAGGAAAATTGGAACGAGTGAAACGATCAGTAACATTAAGATTAAGGATAAGGGATAGTAAGTCCGGGGAATCAATTTTATTGAAAGGAGGTCCGATAAGAATGAAAGATTTACTTTTATTTGTTTTTAAAAACATTCCGATGGTAAAAAATAAATACAAAAAAAAAAATTGATATTACTTCGGCACTAGACTTATCTACGATGGTAGTTACTTAACATTTCGTGTAAGTTTATATGCATAAAATATGTACAAATTAACGACGCCGTTGCCATGAAAAGTACAGATTTGGTGCACAAATCTATTGTTCTCCGAAATACAGTATCAGTGATTGTAAATAATATTAGTATGGCCGCTCGGAACACGAATTTACCTAATCGTTAATAGACCAAGTTTTCAACGAAAAAATCTGTAATAACTTTTTCTTTTTCTTTTTTTGATAAACAATTTTTAAATTACTAACTATGTATTAATAGATGTTATTTA